>SKCR01036208.1:0-164464 GCA_019454045.1 Zanthoxylum bungeanum
TTTTAATTAAATTACAAAATTCAATTTTACAATTCAATTAAACAAAGTGCATAGCATTATTAATTACCCAAATCAACGTTTCCAAAACATCAAATTTGTCCAATTAATCATGCTTAACATCAATTAATCATGTCCAACATAATTAAATCAAAATCAAACCCCATTTCATGCTTCAAGTGTCTCGGCCAAAGGGGAAAAATATGCCCAAATCAAATTCAATCCAATTGAACCAAATTAAACATAAATTCAACATCCCCAAATGATTTGCAAGTCATCCAATGAACAAAAAATCAAAAAACCAAGACATTAGGAGCTTGCCAAATTCGGCCATCACAAGCAAATTGGGGACAAAAATTGGGGCAAAATTGTTCCAAACACTTTTCATCAAATTGATCTAATCAATCATCAATTAAACAACATTTAAGCATTCTAAATCATCCAATTTCATTAAACATGCTCAAAATCAAGTTTACCCAAATTTGTCATGCCCAAAATTTGGGGAAAAATGGATCCAACCAAATTTCATGAAATTGATTATGCACAACATCAATTCAACCTCATTCAAGCATACTATACTAAACAATTTAATCATTTGATGCTTAAATTGAGTTTACCCAAATTAAAGTTTTGGCCAACATTAAGCAAATTGGGGAAAATCAATCCAATTAATTTTTCTTCAAATTGATTACATGTAACTCTAATTTATACATATACAAGCATTATTAAACAAACAATTTGTCAAAATCAAGCTTAAATCAAAAAGCCCCAAATTTGCTCAAGAACCCTAAATCGTTTTATGCAACCAATAGCTCAAGATACCATTGTTGAGATTCAATCAAGTCCCAAGGATCACAAACATGCATAAAAACGAGTTGAATACACAAAGGAGTAAGGCGGAATACATACTCACATTGATGGGTTTGATGCTAGGAAGAACAAGTTGCGTTTTTGCTCCTCCATTAAGCTCGGCAATGGCTTCTTGATGAAGTGGACTGCACGATTTTGAGCCTTCTTCCTCCTTGTTCATTCGGCCATTGATGAACCACCATTGAAGCTCCAAGCTTCAAGCTCCAAAAACCAAATCCAAGCTCACAAATTCATTTCCCTATCACCATAATATAACCCTAGGTGTGTGCTAGCACTACTCTTCTTCTTTGCTTCTCACAAATTCGGTGAAACCAGAAATTTTTTGAAGCAAATCGGCAGTGAAGCCGTGAGAAGAGGAAGAAGAAAAAGAGGGGAGATGAGAGATCGTGAATGAGAGAGAGAGAGGACCGAATCTAGTAAAGGAGGGAAAAGAAAAATGTAATATATATTATTCATTTATTTTCCAAAAATAAATAAAACATATATACCAAACCTTTTCATATTCCAAAAAGTCAAAAAACAAAAAGCAAATAATGCTTTTCACCTTTTACCCATCACTTCTACTTTTACATCAAGTCACTTTATTAAAGTGACAACTTGTCATGTCACATCACTCAAAGTGACAAGTGATTTGACAATTGATGCGACCGTGATTTGACGCTTGATGTGACTTACGTGCCGCGCTCGAATTCGAAATGCGAATGCGCTCGCAATCAATCTCGGGCTCGGGTTCGCTAATTCCAAATTAACGAATTTTCCGTCGCGTCGTAATTAAATGATTACGCCTAGCGAATTCACTATTCACGTCGCTAACGAATTAATTCTAAATTAATTCGTTCGCCCGAATTAAAATCTAATTTTAATTCCGCGTCGAAATCCAATTTCTTATATATATCGAATATATTATTTTATCGATTAATTCCAAATTAATCGTTCTCTCTCTTTAATTAATATTTTATCCCAGATAAAATATCTCCGCAATTAATCCCAGATTAATTTTCTCTCTCTTCTAATTAATCCCAGATTAATTAAAGTGCGAGTTATACATCATCGGTGAATCTTCAGGAAGCGACCCATGAGATCTCCGGATATGTTGGCAGTAAATACGGTCGTCGGATAATCCGAACACGTAAGTACCTCGTACTACGTTTATACCGATTTACAAGACAAGGTGGCTTCTAGCAAAGCGCCATGCCTACCCAATTCTCCAGAAATATTCTTACTGGAATATATAGATCTGTATCAAGCGTAGTATACCGTAGTATTGTGTATATCGGCCCAGTATCGGATAGTCACGTGCTAGGGCTGGGGCTGGATAAGTGTCTGCCCCGTCCGAAGCACATGTCGGATGTCTGGTAACTAGTCTCTATTATCGGATATACATGACCTTGTCATAATATCCCGATGGCCGTCCAGCACTTAAGAGCACTAATATCGTATCTTGCGTGACATCATCTTCACTATAACTGAAGTGATACTTCCGTCTCGACATCACACCCAATACACTACGACTCTCTGATAAACCCATAAACCCAGAAGCGGTGTGTACGCAGAACCGGTTAAAGCCCTGTACCACCAAGACCAAAGTCTACCGATTATCGCAAGTATTAGCGATGCAAGTCTCAGGTTAAGACTATACACACCTACCTTGATTTCGGCCTCCCATAGACACATAGTCATAATACCAATGGGATTCCGAAGGGTCTATCCAGAGCGAAGCTATTTCCCGTACCATCGGTGAAACACGACCTCCTATCGCACTTGCATAAGTATCCATACTTATATATATGAGAATATGTCGTTGTGCCCTCACAACGCGCACAAGTGCAATACTAGCCTATTCCGCATTATCGATGTCCAGTCTCGATAATACTCCCGCTAGGGATATTTAATGATTAATCCTTCGTGGACTGATACTGTCTCATATCATCTCAATCCAGGAACTAATCATATGGACCTCTCTTCATTTATACATATATGGTGATCTAATCACAAATGATGAGAGTGCAATTTCCTTGTCACTAGTTAATTTAATTTGTAACAACACCGTGATCTGTACAAATAGTGACGCTATGGGTCATATTATCCAACACACACATCGTGGCGATGTGATGATCGTATAAATCACGTCAGACGATTATCAAACAAATCCGCTGACGTAGACTCGCACTTTAATTAATCTGGGAATTCGATGAGAGAGAAAATTAATCTGGGATTAATTTACGGAGATATTTTATCTCGGGATAGAATATCGTTAAAGAGAGAGACGGAGAACGATTAATTTGGAATTAATCGATAAATTAATATATTCGATATATTATAACGAATTAGATTTCGACGCGGAATTGAAATTAGATTTTAATTCGGGCGAACGAATTAATTTAGAATTAATTTGTTAGCGACGTGAATAGTGAATTCGCTAGGCGTAATCATTTAATTACGACGCAACGGAAAATTCATTAATTTGGAATTAGCGAACCCGAGCCCGGGATTGTTTGCGAGTGCATTCGCATTTCGAATTCGAGTGCGGCACGCAAGTCAAATCAAGCGTCAAATCGCAAGTCACACCAAGCGTCAAATCACATGTCACTTTGAGTGATGTGACATTTGAGTGATTGATGTGAATTGATTGAGGTGATAGACAAGCATTAATGCTTGCGTTTTGAAATAGAAAAAGTAAATGGTTTATTAAATATTTTTGGAAATTATATAAACCTTTTTACAATTTTTTTTTTTCTAACTCATTCTCTCTCTCCCATTTACGTTTTTGCTCATTTTTGGGGCCAAACACTTCTTCATCTCTCTCTCGGTCTTGACCGATTCTTCTCCTCAATTTTTCTGGTTTGACCGATCAATAAAGGAGAAAGAAATGATCTTGTTGCAAGATCTATGTGCTAGCACACTCATAGAGGAATACAAAGGTGATAGGGAAGTGAGTTCGTGAGCTTGGAAGCTTGAAGCTTGGAGCTTCAATGATGTCCATCAATGGCCGATTCTTGGAGGAGGAAGCAGCCCCCACGCCGAGCAGTCCACCATGTTCGCAGCTCACTGCCGAGCAAGGGAGAGCAATGCGATTTTGGTCCATATTTGTTGCATCTCTACCGATCAATGTGAGTTATTCCGCACCTCCTTTGATATGTATTCAACTCGTTTATGCATGATTTATGATCCTTGGGACTTGATTGAAACTCAACAGGAATACATACATGGAAGGCAATATACCAACGTACAAAGCTAGGCTTTTAGTGGAAAGGTGTCGTTATCAACATTGTGTTGATTACAATGAAACCTTTTACCTGTTGCCATGGTAAATCCATTTGGATAAGGCTTGCTAATGCTGCATTTTTTCATTTATGAAATATGACAGATAAACGGGAAAATCGCTTTCCTGAAAAGGAAACCTTTTGGAGGATGTTTACAACTTCCTATCGGTTTTGTCGTACCAAAACTAGCAAACAAGGTTTGCAGGTTAATCGATCCATGTTTGGATTGAAGCAAACATTAGGTTCTTGGAATTATCGTTTTGATGTAATCATAATGGTCTATGATTTAATTCAAAACGAAAATTATTCTTGTGTATATAAGGAGGTTAGTGGGAGCGCACTGATAATAATGTCATATAAATAATGATAATATGTCATTTATTGGAAATGATATTCCCATAATAATCGGTGAAAGCTAGGCTTTCGAGAAAACTCTCTGATAACTCGTACATTGAAAAATGTATGTGACCTGGTGTCTCATACGCTTTGAGCATATGGATTCACAAACAGGCCAATCCAAGTGATAGTCACTAGATTGATATTAAGAACATCCATTAGTTTCTTAGAGAACTAAAGATGATGTCTTAAACTATGGAGAAGGAGAACTTGAAGAGACTGGGATCACTACTGTAAGTTCCCAAACCGATAAAACGACTAAAAGTCGCAAACGGTACTATACAGTTTGAATAACGGAACAGTAAGCTGGAAATCTTCCAAGCAAGATACTGTTACCAAATAAACAACAAATGCGGGTTATTGCTGCAGCTGAGGCAGCAATAAAAGCCATTTGGGTCGATAATAAATCTAATTAGATTAGATATAGTTCTGTTAGCAGCTGAGCTAGGCTTCAGCACAGGCTAAAGAATTACTGGTCTCATCAACGATCTAGATATATACTTCGACTATTCATCTGATTCGTTCGGATCATACATCGTGGCAATGTGATGATTGAATAAATCGCATCAGATCATAATCATGCAAATCCGCTGACGAAAGCTTTTCTCGGAAATTTGAGCCAACCGTACATAGTTCGGGTGTAAGACACTCGAGTGATTGGTCATAGGCCAAATGGGAGATTGTTGGACAATTATGACCCATAGCGTCACTATTTGTACAGATCATGGTGTTGTTGTACAAATTAACTATGTGACAAAGGAGATTGCTCTCTTATCATTTGTGATTAGATCACCAAGATGTATAAATGATAGGAGGTCCTTATGATTTGTTCCTGGATTGAGAATGATATGAGACAGTATCAGTCCACGAAGGATAAATCATTAAATATCCCTAGTCAGAGTATTATTGAGATTGGACATCGATAAATGCGTAAAAGACTAGTATTACATTTGTGCGCGTTGTGAGGGCACAACGGTATAGTTCTCATAAATTTTGGTATAGGATACTCATGCAAGTGTAATAGGAGGTTGTGTTTTTCCGATGGTACGGGAAATAGCTTCGCTCTGGATAGACCCCCTCGAAATTCCATTGGTAGTATGACTATGTGTCTATGGAAGTCCGAAATCAGGGTAGGTGTATTTGGTCTTAACCTGAGACTTGCACCGCTAATACTTGCGATAATCAATATACTTTGATTTTGGTTGTCCAGGGCTTTAACAGGTTCTGTGTACGCCTCTTCTGGGTATATTGAGAATCGTAGTGTGTTGGGTGTGATGTCAAGATGGAAGTATCACTCCAGTCATATGAAGATGATGGTCACGTAGGATACGGGACTGGTTCTCTTAAATGCTGCAGCTATCGGGATATTATGACTAGGTCATGTATATCCGATTATAGAGACTAGTCTCAAGAGAACCGATATGTGCTTCGTAAGGGGCAGACACAATTCCAGCCCGTGAACATCCGATACTGGATCGACATACACAATACTACGTATACTACGCCTGATATAGATCGTTTATTCCTGTAAGTATGTTTTTGGAGAATTGGGTAGGCATGGCGCTTTGCTAGAAGCCAACCTTGTCTTGTAAATCGATACAAACGTAGTACTAGGTACTTACATGTTCGGATAGTCCAACGACCGAATTTACTGCCAACATATCTGGGGATCTCATAGGTCGCTTCTCGAAGATTCACCGATGACGTATGACTCGCACTTTAATTAATCTGCGATTAATTAGATGAGAGGGAAAATTAATCTGGGATTAATTGAGGAGATATTTTA
Source organism: Zanthoxylum bungeanum (assembly GCA_019454045.1). Taxonomy (NCBI): domain Eukaryota; kingdom Viridiplantae; phylum Streptophyta; class Magnoliopsida; order Sapindales; family Rutaceae; genus Zanthoxylum; species Zanthoxylum bungeanum. Next base: position 6,313 of record SKCR01036208.1, read on the forward strand.
TTTTGGATAAAATATCATTTAAAGAGAGATAACGATTAATTTGGAATTAATCGATAAAATAATATATTTGATATATTATACGAAATTGGATTTCGACGCGGAATTAAAATTATATTTTAATTCGGGTGAAGGAGTTAATTTAGAATTAATTCGTTAGCGATGTGAATAGTAATTATGCTATGCATGATTATTTAATTAAATTAGATTTAATTACGTTGCAACGGAAAATTCGTTAATTTGGAATTAGCGAACCCGAGCCCGGGATTGTTTGCGAGCGCTTTCGCATTTCGAATTCGAGTGCGGCACGCAAGTCAAATCAAGCGTCAAATCGCTAGTTGCATCAAGCGTCAAATCATTAGTCACTTTGAGTGATGTGACAACTTGTCACTTGATTGACATGAGTGATATGAATAGTTGATGGAAGTGGTTGGAATTAATTGCCTTGACTTTTTGTATTTGATAAATCAATTATTTGATTTTTGGTAATAAAAAAAAATTGTGTATTAGATACACAAAATCAAATACAAAATTAACTTCCATAACTCTCTCTCTTGGTTCACGAAAATTGGAGCCAATTTCTTCATCTCTCTCTCTCGGCATTTTGGCCATTTCTTCTTCTGTTTTCTGGGCAAAACCGAGAATGAAGTGAAGCAAAGCGGGAAATTTGTGGCAAATTTCTTGAGTGCTAGCACACTTTTGAGACATGTGAATGTGATATGGAAGTCCACCCATGAGCTTGGAATCACCATGACAAAGCTTGGAGCTTGGAGGAGAACCAAAAAGCCAAAAATGGAGGACACCATTTCAGTGAACTGCCGAGCTTGACAATGAGCAGAAAATCATTTTTGTTCGTCGCCGCGTCGCTCAACCGATCGATGTGAGTATTTCGCAAATCCTTGATGTATTCACTTTGTATTTTCATTGCTTGATATGATCTTGGGATGCTTAGACAATTCCAAAACGTTGTGAGGGCATAACGACATAGTTCTCATATATTTGGGTATAGGATACTCATGCAAGTGTAATAGAAGGTTGTGTTTTACCGATGGTACGGGAAACAGCTTCGCTCTGGATAGAACCCTCGGAATTCCATTGGTAGTATGACTATATGTCTATGGAAGTCCGAATCAGGGTAGATGTATTTGGTCTTAACCTGAGACTTGCACCGCTAATACTTGCGACAATTAATGTACTTTGGTTTTGGTCGTCCATGGCTTTTACAGGTTCTGTGTATGCCTCTTCTGGGTATATTGAGAATCGTAGTGTATTGGGTGTGATGTCGAGATGGAAGTATCACTCCAGTCATAGTGGAGATGATGATCACGTAGGATACGAAACTCGTTCTCTTATATGCTGCAGCTATCGGGATATTACGACTAGGTCATGTTTATCCGATTATAGAGACTAGTTACCAGAGATCCGATATGTGCTTCGTACGGGGCAGACAAATTTCCAGCCCCAGGCCTAGCACGTGACATCCGATACTGGATCGAAATACGCAATACTACATATACTACGTATACTACGCCTGATATAGATCACATATTCCTGTAAGGATATTTTTGGAGAATTGGGAAGGCATGGCGCTTGGCTAGAAGCCAACCTTGTCTTGTAAATCGGTAAAAATGTAGTACTAGGTACGTACGTGTTCCGATAGTCCGACGACCGGATTTAGTGCCAACATATCCGGGGATCTCATGGGTCGCTTCCCGAAGATTCACCGATGGCGTATGACTCGCACTTTATTAATCTGGGATTAATTAATGATGAGAGAGAAAATTAATCTAGGATTAATTACTGAGATATTTTATCTGGGATAAAATATTAATTAAAAGAGAGAGAACGATTAATTTGGAATTAATCGATAAATTAATATATTCGATATATTAAACGAAATTGGATTTCGACGCGGAATTGAAATTAGATTTTAATTCAGGCAAACGAGTTAATTTAGAATTAATTCGTTAGCGATGTGAATAGTAATTTTGCTAGGCAAAGTTATTTAATTAAATTAGATTTAATTTCGTCGCAACGGAAAATTCATTAATTTGGAATTAGCGAACCCGAGCCCAAGAGTGTTTGCGGGCGCACTCGCATTTCGAATTCAGGTGCGGCCCACAAGTCACATCAAGCGTCAAATCACTAGTCAATCGATTGATGTGATGTCTAGTCACTTTGAGTGACATGACAACTTGTCATTGTGATGTGAATAGTTGATGGAGGTGGTTGAGGCTTTATTGCCTTGACTTTTTGGAAAGTAAAATTTGGTATCTGTTTTGGAAATAATATTAACCAAATACACTTAACACTTTTCTCTCCTCTCTCTTCTCTCCTTCACGCCCAAATGGGCTGTTTTCTTCTTCTTATTCTTTCACTGCCATTGCTGAGAGTTGAGAAGGAAGCATAGAAAGATTGTGGCAATTTTTCAAAGGTGCTAGCACACTTATGGAGTCTTGCGAAGGTGATAGGGAACCGCACCCGTGAGCATGGAATCATCAACCAAAGCTTGGAGCTTGATGGATCATCCATGGCCGAATTTGGAGGACACAAAAACTGCCACTGCCGTGAGCCTTGAAGGAGAAAAGCTTGAGGTTTTGTTGTTCATCGCATCGCTCAAACGATCATTGTGAGTATTTCGCACCTCCTTGATGTATTCACATATTGTTTCATTGCTTAAAATGATCCCGGTTAGACCGTAGAAACCCAACAATTTTATCCCAGATAAAATCTCTCAGTAATTAATCCTAGATTAATTATGTTCGAATCATACGTCATCGGTGAATCTTCGGGAAGCGACCCATCAGATCCCTGGATATGTTGGCAGTAAATCCGATTGTCGGACTATACGAACACATGCGTACCTTGTACCACGTTTTTACCGATTTACGAGACATGGTCTAGCAAAGCGTCGTGCCTACCCAATTCACCAAAAATATTCTTAAGGGAATATATAATCTTTTTCAGGCGTAGTATACATAGTATTGCGTATTACGATCCAGTATCGGATGTCACATGCAAGGCCTGGGGCTGGAATAGTGTCTGTCCCGTACGAAGCATATATCGGATCACAAGCAACTAGTCTCTTTAATCGGATAATCATAACCTTGTCATATTATCCCGATGGTTGCAACATATTAGAGTACCAGTTCTGTATCCATGCGTGATCATCATCTACATATGAATGAAGTGATACTTCCGTCTTGACATCACACCCAATACACTACGATTCTCAATAAACCCAGAAAAGGCATACTCAGAACCTGTGAAAGTCATAGACGACCAAAACCAAAACGCATTTATTGTCACAAGTACTAGCGATGTAAGTCTCAGGTTAAGACCAAATACACCTACCCTGATGCAGATTTCCATAGACACATAGCCATACTACCAATGGGATTCTGAGGAGTCTATCCAGAGCAAAGCTGTTTCCGTACCATCAGTAAACACAACCTCTTATCACACCTGCATAAGTATCCAATACTTAAATATATGAGAACTATGTTGTTACGCTTCCATAACACGCACAAGTGCAATACTAGTCTATTTCGCATTATCGATGTCCAGTCTCGATAATACTACGACTAGGGATATTTAATGATTTAACCTGGAACTAATCATAAGGACTTTTATCATTTGTATATTAAAGTAATCTAATCACGAAATGATAAAATGCAATTTCCATTGTCAAATAGTTAATTTGGACAAAAACCACAATGTCTTTTACAAATAGTGACGCTATGGGTCATAATTGTCCAACACGATCTCTGTTGTTAGTCCAAAAACGTTGAGATTCAAAAGGCACCTCGAGACGGCTTTCCTTTCGTCCCCCTACGAATGGTGTCCATTTTGGGTCAATATCAGGTTTGGATTCCGAGAGGATAAGGATTTTAGATGTATCTTGTGAACTGACCTACCCTACAGCGACACTTCACTCGTTAAGTCCAAGAATCCCGAAACGGCGGGTCACACTCACAAAGGAATAATTAACTGTTAATAAAATTCCTTGATCGAATGAAACGATAATTGTTTAATATAGGAATAAGAGTTATTCCCGCATATATTAATCAACTGAGATTGTCTCGATCTATCATGAAAGTACTTGACCTACCCTACGGCGGCACTTACTTGTGGGATGATAGATTTCCGTGGCATAGTAATTCTCTTAGGTTTCTAATTCGTTATTTATGGTTCATGCATCATGTTTAATTTTATGCCAAAATTGTTTGATGATTTTAATATGCGATGAATGAATGTTAAATGCATGTTTATTTTATTTTTCAGCCATGGTTTCTCCAATTATTTCCATATTTTCAAATGATAAATTAACGGGAGAAAATTATGTTAAGTCGAAAAGTAACATGAACGCTATCCTGGTCTGTGAAGACCTAAAGTTTGTCCTGACAGAGGAGAGTCCTCCCCGAGCCGGCCAAAAATGATGGCCAAGCTGTGTGCAATACCTACCAGAAATAGGTCGCAGCTAATGAGAAAGCCCGTTGTTACTTGCTAGCAGGGATGTCTGTGGTTCTTGCTGCAAAGCATGAACCTATGGCTTCAGCAGCTCAGATGATGGAGTCATTGCAAGGCATGTTCGGGCAGCCTTCGAAGCATCAACTTCATGAGGCCATGGTCTCAGCGATGACTGCTATGATGAAGGATGGGACATCAGTCCGATAGCACGTCTTGTGGATGATGACCTATCTCAACACTGCTGAAACCCATGGAGCTCGTATTGACGACCGTAGCCAGGTGACCATGATTATGGAAACTCTTCCGAAGAGTTTCCTACAGTTTAAAAGTAACTATGTTATGAACAATTTGACTCTTACTTTGACCCAACTGCTTAATGAGCTCACCCATTATGAGTCCATGCTTGTGGATCCTCATAGGTCCGGTGTTAAGGAAAATGTTATCGAGTCTTCTAAATCTGCAAATATGAAGAAGAATATCACTAGAAAGGCTAAGGCAAAGCCCATGAAGAAGAAGAATAAGAAAGGCTCCAAAGATGCCAAGCCCAAGGGAAAATGTTTCCACTGCAACAAGAATGGGCATTGGAAAAGGAACTGTCCTAAATACCTTGCTGAGCTGAAGGAGAAAAATGAAACAGGTAAATATGATTTACTCGTTATCGAATCTCTATTAGTGGAGGATGATAAATCCGTCTGGATTGTTGACTCTGGAGCCACTAACCATGTTTGTTCTTCTTTGCAGCTACTTGACTCATGGAGGGACCTTGCTGAAGGTGACTACACAATGAGGGTCGGGACATGGGATGTCGTTTCAGCAAGAGCAGTGGGAGTTTCTAGTTTAAATTTTACAAATAACAGTTATTTAAATTTGAACAATGTGTTATTCATTCCTGGTTTTCGCAAGAATTTGATTTATATTTCTAAATTTTTGGATGATGGTTATTCAGTTTCTTTTAATAGCGATTTAGTTATTATTGGTAGAAATGGATTAACCATATGCACATGAAACTCAGAAAATAACTTGTATATGTTAAGACTGTTAACACATAGGTCACTGCTCAACGCTAAAATATTTAAGGTTGAGAAACCTAAAACGAAACGGCCAAAGATTTCTCACGATGACAAATATCTATGGAATCTTAGACTTGGTCATATCAACCTTGATCGGATAGACAGATTGGTAAAGAACGGAACCTTAAACAAGTTAAAGCTAGGAACTTTACCAGTCTGTGAATCCTGTTTAGAAGGAAAAATTACCAAGAGACCTTTTACTGGAAAAGGAATAAGAGCCAGTTAACCACTTGAGCTAATACATTCGGATATTTGCGGACCAATGAATGTAAAAGGCCGAGGTGGTTATGAATACTTCGTCACATTTATTGATGATTATTCTAGATATGGGTATGTTTACCTAATGCATTTCAAATCAGATACTTTTGAAAAGTTCAAAGAGTATCGTGCTGAGATTGAGAACTAGTTAGGTAAAACAATCAAAAATCTATGATCAGATCGTGGAGGAGAATACCTTGACATAGATTTCGAGGAATTCTTAGTTGAGCATGGGATAGTATCCCAGCTCACAGCACCTGAAACACCACAGTGAAATGGTGTTGCAGAGAGGAGAAATCGGACCTTACAAGACATGATGAGATATATGTTTAGTTATAGCTCACTACCTAGTTCGTTCTGGGGATATGTACTGAAAACTGCAATGCATATCCTTAATGTAGTTCCATCTAAGTCTGTTCCTAAGACTCCCTTAGAGTTGTGGAATGGTCATAAAACTAGTTTACGACATTTTTGCATATGGGGGTGTCCAGCACATGTGTTGAAGAATAAGACTACAAAATTGGAGCCACGTTCTCAGGTGTGCCTATTTGTAGGCTATCCTAAGGCGATTATGGGTGGATTCTTCTATAGTCCTGATGAAAATAAAGTATTTGTATCGACAAATGCTACGTTTCTAGAGGAGGACTATATGAGGTAGTTCAAGCCTCGAAGTAAAGTGTTACTCAAGGAGTTACTTGCTGGTTCGACCAGCACACCATCGTCAACAACAGTTGACAAACACATAGCACCTTCCACATCTAAGCGTCAGATGAAAATTAGTCAGAATGATCTACCACCTAGACGCAGTGGGAGGGTTGTACGACAACTTGATCGCTACATTGGGGTTAGAGAGGCACGAGTTGTCGTATCCAGCGATGGTATAGATGATCCATTGACCTGTCGTAATGCAATGGATGATTCTGACAAAGAGGAATGGCTTAAAGCCATGAACCTAGAGATGGAGTCCATGTACTCCAACTAAGTTTGGGAACTTGTAGACCAACCTGATGGGGTGAAACCCATAGGTTGCAAGTGGATCTACAAGAGGAAGATGGGAGCAGATGGGAAGGTACAGACCTTCAAGGCTAGGCTAGTGGCCAAGGGTTATACCCGAAAAGAAGGAGTTGGCTATGAGGAAACTTTCTCGCCAGTAGCCATACTCAAATCCATTCGCACTCTTCTATCCATTGCTGCATATTATGACTTTGAAATTTGGCAAATGGATGTCAAGACTGCATTCTTGAATGGAAATCTTGATGAAAGTATCTATATGATACAATTAGAGGGGTTCATAGCCCAAGGTCAAGAGCAAAAGGTTTGCAAACTGCAAAGGTCCATTTATGGAGTTAAGTAGACATCTCGATCTTGGAATATAAGATTTGATACCACGATCAAGTCTTATGATTTTGAGTAGAATGTTGATGAGCCTTGTGTATACAAACGCGTCATTAACGGGAAGGTGGTTTTTTCTTATTTTATACGTCGATGATATTTTACTCATTGGGAATGATGTAAAGATATTATCGGATGTGAAAACCTGGCTAGCTAACCAATTCCAAATGAAAGGTTCGGGAGAGGCCAGCTATGTTCTTGGGATTCAGATACTTCGGGATCGTAAGAAACGACTGTTAGTTATGTCTCATGCATTTTTATATCGACAAGATCCTTGTGCGATTTGGGATACAGAATTCCAAGAAAGGCAATTTGCCTTATGGGCATGGAATTCATTTGTCAAAGAAACAGTCTCCTAAGACACCTTAAGATGTTGAGGAAATGAGACATATCCCATATGCCTCAACAGTTGGTAGTCTCATGTATGCTATGTTATGCACGAGACCAGACATCTATTTTACAGTGGGAGTAGTCAGTATGTTTCAGTCGAACCCAGGATTGGATCACTGGGTGGCTGTGAAACACATTCGCAAGTATCTTAAGAGAACGAGAGATTATATGCTTGTATATTCCGGTGAGGATATTATTGGGGTTGGTGCTCAGAGCCCCAATTCGGACCGTATTTATGTCAGATTCATGAATACGAACATCCCCTTATTCCATAATATTACTTATTTATGGTTGCACCTCTTGTTCTTATATACGTATTCGATCTGATTACGATTAGATTGAAACTAAATGTGGTTTAGTGATATGTATATATTAGACAAAGGCCCGATAATATATAATGCAGTACACAGTTACAAAGTTAGTTTGTAATTAACATTGGGAAGTGTCACTGCTATATGAATATTATCAAACATAGTTCCTGGTCAAGATTTGCTAACACGGGTCGGTTAGTCAAATCTGTTGAGACCAGTACATGTCGTTTATCGAGACCTGGTCCGATGGTTTATCCCAATGAACCATTAGTTTATGGAGACTCGTACAGACGTGTAGGTGTTTATAGTGGATAAACACTGAACGGCTCACCGAAGATTCTTAATGGATGGTACACCAACGTCAATAAGAATCTTCTCGGGTTGAGTAGCATAGTGGTCCTTCGACTTGAGATACCACTGTGGATGTATGAGACATCCTCCACACTTAGATGGCAGTCACATCACCGATCTATTTAGATCAGACCTCCGCCTGTTCGTTGGGTGTGGACCGATCCTCAGGATATCCTGTGTGTGTCAAGATAGGATCCGTCAGTTCTGTGTACAGAGCATAGGTAGTCCATATATAATTAGCAGTCTGTTAAATCTGTGGCCACAGTATACATCGGAAGTAAGTTCTGAGTGTTATATAGAGATTGCTAATAGATACGTCGACGAGATAATACCTATAGAGATTTGACGTTTACATCTATATCTCTGGGATTATCTGGATACCTGTGACGGAGGGATTATACGTATGCAATGACCTCGACCTGCATGATTCAGCTAGTTTATCTGTGATCGTCATAATCTACGGGTGGATAGATTATGCACATGAAATTGGATTTCGTGACGGATATACCTGAATCTAGAGAGTCTCAATAATGAAACATACTCGTAGAGCACTAGAGCAACATTTATGAATAATGATTATTATAAATCGTTTAATCGTTAAACGAAAAATACATGCGAACGGGCCGGACCGTCATTTCCTAATTAATGTGTATTTGTATTTAATATATGATATTATTAAATACACATTAATAAATAGTCAAATAAAGGTATTTGACATATATCATTAATATATGTATTTGAGATATTTAAGGTAAATATAATACATATATTTGATATATTTGTATTTAATAATTAATAATTAATTATTTAATTGTTAAATGATAATAATTAAAATATAAATATATCACCAATGATAAACTTAGGAAATGATTATAAGTTGCAATTGTTGACTTATACATTAAGGAAAAGGTTGTCAAATTGATTTTGACTTCTTAAGATATTTGTTCAAAATTGTTTGAAAATAAAAATATCTTTTTCCTTTATTTTCTATTAAATTCGGCCAATACCTTAAGAATATAAGAGTTATATTTTTTGGTTGCCTTTGTTGACTTAATTAAATATCTAATAAAGTGTTATTAAGATATTTATGCAAGTTGATTAATGAAATTGCAAATGAAATTGAAATTGATTTTTTCTTGTAAATGCTTGGACAATTTCGGCCAAGGTAAAAATATTACAAGTATATATTGTTTTTCATTTCATTTGTAATCTAACCTAATACACTTTAACCAAAAACTCATTAAAGGAGGCACATAATGCTAGAGAGAAAAGAAAGAAAAATCAAGAAAAGCTTGGAAAATAATAAGTATTTCCAACCTTCCATTAGAGAGTAATTTGTTCATCTTGTTGTGGGCAACATCTTGTGATGTTCTTGAGTTTTTCTATTCTTGATTCTTTGTGTTTTTGATGGATAAATGTTTGATGAAAGTGTTGTGCATGTATAATGGAGGAAGCTTGTGACTAGTGTAGTTATAAGTATTCTTTTATGGTTTTTGAAATCCTTGTTGCTATATATGAGTTGTGACCCACTCTTAAATGACCTATATTTGATCTTGAGTTGTTTCATTGTGTTGAGACTTTGATTGGGTGGAAGAAAGATGATTGAAGTGTTTGATTTAACCAATTTGGTCTAATTTGTCCAATTGATGAAATGAAAAATTAGGGTTCATGACCAATTCCAAATTTGGGGATTTTCATATATGTTGTGCATTTGGGTGTGTATATGATGCATATAAATTTTCATGTTCATTGGATTACATCTTGATGTGTTTTGATGCATGAAATGACAAAATGCACAAATTGCCCACCATTGGGAGCATTCGGCCAAGTGAGTAATATTTGGGGATTTTGGTGCTTTTGGTGTTTTGATGTTTTGAACATGCTAGTTCATCTTAGAAATGATTTAGAATCATTCAAAATTATTAGATCAATTTCGGACTAAAATGGACAAAATACCAATCTAAGGGTAATTTGGTAAATTCACTTAAATATGATTTATTTGAATTTTACTTCATAATTTGATTATTGGATAATTAAATAATATGTTTATTTAATTAATCTGAAAAAAAATTTTGAAATCGGAAAATTTGATTTTTCCACCGCTTCCGCTGCGTTACCGGGTTCTGCCTCTAAAACCCCTACAAAATGGTATCAGAGCGAGTCTGATTCTAGGCCTCCATAAATGATTAGCTTGTTTTATTCAATGTTTAATCATGTTTTCTTGACTTTATACATGCATGTTATAATCTAATTTGATTAGATTTAGGGTGTATGACACTTAATGGAATATCCCCGCTTACTAAGGTTTTAAAGTAACTTGTATTTGGAATACTTGTTTCTTGGTCCGTCTTGTCAATACGGTTTATAAATATCTTTTCGTTGACTACATCCGAGACCGTGCCTCTGCTGTGAGGGTGTAGCTGATAGAAATTTATTTATGCCGAATGTATATTAGATACTAGATAAATTCAAGCGAAAGCGGAATCCTGAACGTGCCCTAGCTGTCAGGGTTACGCAAGTAAATTGAGTTTATCATTGACAAGTTTAACCTTGGTACGTCTCTTGTAGGCCTGCCTTCGCAGCGACAACGAGAAACGGCCAGGACCGAAATCTTGGAGTCACTAGTAAGTGATTGACAATTAGTTGTCTACCTGTGAATATATGTCGGCGAGACCGTGCTCTGCTGTGAGTCGAAATATATTCATGGGGTCCTCTTCCCATTATGGAATTCGATTTAATTATTGAATTCTCATCTTTCCGTTGGGGATTACGGCATTACGTAAAAATAGTGGGAGGCACTGCTAAGTTTAAAATATTCCATAACGTAGGCAGTGTATGTTATTATGGAAATTGCCGCTTGTTTGTTTCCTTATTCTATTGTTTGTATAGAATTAAACTTTTATTTACTGCACACATATTTTGATATGTTATCTGACTTGACTCTTGGTTGCAGTTATTCTAGAATAGGTTCTAGATACTAATAGACTAGGATATTATTAGATTAGTCTAAACCATCGGGAACTGTTGTTCCGATTTTCTTCAAAAAGAAAGATGGTTAATGACTTAGTTTCTAAGTCATGATAGATAATCTAGATAGATATCCCCTTTAGGATATAATGCTTTAGAGACAATAGTTTCTTATGCAGTAAGAATTGACTTGAATTAGTTCATTTCTCGAGATTCTTAACTGGCATTAAGAAAGCCCCATTAGGTTTTTGTTTATCTAGTAATGACATTTCTAAGCTTTAATTACCTTTAGAGGTAATGTGTCTGACACAATTTGCTAATAATTATTTGCAATTGTTGTGAATAGTTGAATGCAAATAGTAAAGCTAAAGAAAGGAGATGTGTATAGTTGTGTATAGAAAATATCGATTTTCACAAATACAACAACTATAGGTATTGGATACCAGATCTCCCGTCTAGTTATTTGAAATATTGGTTAACGATTGTTTTGATATTTGATATCGGAACTCACGACTATTGGATAGTCACTTGTTCTTTATAAACAATTGTTACATATTTTATAATAACTAGTAGTGTCATTGACGTAGATATAAACGTTAAGAAAATTATTCGGTAAAGTAAATAATTTAGAACGGTGCTTTATGAATTTAATCACTTAAGCATTGGATGCTTATTCCGTATGGTAAAGGATGTTTTGATACTAGATCACACCACACATCGATCCATTTAATGAATATTGTATTCAGGAAAGTGATTAAGATCTCGTTTAACCAATGATTGTCATTGGACCACCAAATTTATTTAAACTGATACATTGGATGTATGTAGTTTAATAAATAATAATTGCTTAAGTAGTTTTCTTTATTTCGTAACTTGGTTGATGAATTGTTATAACTTAGTTACGTGTTTCTGAAGGAACACATATTGAAAGTCTTGAAAGTATCAAGAACTTTCAATCTGTTCTGATGAAACGAAGATTGAACATTTTTTGACTTGTTCAAATATATTCAATCTAAAGTATTTTGAAAACTTGATCCTTAAAATTCATTACATGTCTTTGAACTGTTCAAAGATCTTTGATACGATCAAACATTTGAATTTAAAGCAATTAGTTCTAAGGTTATACAGTGAATACGATTCATATTCAATATTATTCTTCTACGATTCCATCTTGATGGAATTGAGTAGTGGGAGCAATTGAATCTTATATGATTTGATTCGTTTGATATTGAATGTTACCGAATTAGTTTCAATACTCTTGGTGTTATACTCCAGTAACACTAATTCATCTCTTTAATTAATGTTCCATTATTTTCTACAGTTGCATATATGATATGTATAGGTAGAAAATTTGAATCTTGAAAAGTTTGAGATTTCAATCTTACTTTTATATAATAGTTATATAATGGAAATTACTTACACCTCGGAGGTATAAGTAAAAGTTTATCGTTTATTCTGTTAATAGAATATTGTATTCTATTTAATAGAATATCTTTCCTACGATTCTAAGTAATAAAATCATTTTATTGCTTGGTGTGTAACATCAGATGTTAACTATTGTAGAAAAGACTTGACTTATTGAAGTCAATGTGAGAATGATAAATTATAAATGGAACTACGTAATTAATAAGATTAAATAACCCTTATACATCTTCCGTACAAGTCAATAGGATAACAGAATCATTCACGAGTATTTGATACTTAATGGTTCCGTTGTTTTCTTACTGAAGAAAAATTATCCTATAACTTATAATGGAAGCAATATTTGATATCGATTCTGGAAGTTCACCATTGAACCATAGATCTAAGATTGTACATAGCTTATACTACGATCAAGTTTTGAACTTGATTACGCTTTCATTGTGAATTAGTTCATGATATGTGCTAATTGTTTGCGTCAGCGAAAGCAATATGAGCTTATTAAAGGTTTGACCTTTACAGTATGACAGTGAGAAAAGTTATACTCAGCAATCTATTATAGATTCTGAGAAAACTTATCTCTAGTCACGCTAATTGAACAATTAAAGATATATTGGTTAATGTTGATAATAAACTGTATATTTTAGCTAAAAATGCAAAGTGGCATTTTTGGATGACTTATTCAGATAAGAGATCAGTTGTGATTTCCTTATTTGAAGAGTTCATTCTGAACTGGCCCTAGAGTTTGTGTTCTGCTGAGATCGCAGTTTAGTGTGCTAGCTTACAGAGCCTATTGTAGACTCGGATAAGTCTTCCAGAAATGTGTTCTATATTTTTGATATCGTCAAATTGTCTGATCTTGTCAAAGTATAGAGAATACATATGTGATTAGAAGGGTTAGTGGGAGCGTACATATTACTTTCTAGTGTTATATATCTTAACGACATTGTCATTATTATAGTAATAATGAGATGTTTGTGAGGTAAAGATTTACCTAAGTCTTCTTTACTCCGTGAAAAGCAGTGAGAGTAGTCTCTGTTATATTTGATATAAAGTTTTTATATATGTATGAAACTTGGAGACTTGTGAGATACTCCTATTAGTCGTACAAGATATGATCTAATGAAGGACATAACAAGGCTATCTGTATGACAGTTAGTATAACTGTTTGACAGTTATTGTGTGTCTTATACATAGTATTCATCTTTCGTAAATGATGATTCTTTTTTCGAAAGAGATATTGATTAGAATGTCCTAAACAATATTATGTATCATTTGATGATGACATAGTGAATACTTTATTATGTGCGATTATCGATGTCGATTTAATCGTAATTGTTACGAGTTATTTTGACATCCTATAGACCATATGATGGATCTTGAAACACGTTCTTTATGATCTTTGAGATATTAAGAACGAGTTTCTAATTCATGGAGAATATAGTCTGCAACCATTAGGGTCATATTAGTTTTGAGACTAATTATGACGTTAGACAGTCTACGTCATAAAGAGTCAGAAAAGATGTAGTGGGAGTGTCACGAAGGATTCTACTTTTATAGTGGAATTAAATGCAACTTATAAAGTATTGACTTATGAAGTTGCATAGTGACCTTATAAAATAGAGTTTTGAATTGTTATTGTGCTTGCGGTTGTCCTTCATAGTATTTTGGATTTGATCCTTAAATACTTGGACAACTCTGTAGCTGTAGCACAATACTGATGTAGCATCAGAGTCATATTATGTATAATCTAGATTCTACAAAATATGAATGATGCTGACTATGGGAAACGATGGAGTTTGTTTGACAAACTCAATATGTCATAGCGGACTTGTTTTTGTTGCCTACCTCTTAAGTACTGGGTGAGCTTTTGAGGGCCATGTGCATACGATGCACATTGAGATGTATAATGATACCGTGGATTGGCACTAGAGCAAGTGGGAGAATTGTTGGGGTTGGTGCTCAGAGCGCCAATCCGGACCGTATTATGTCAGATTCATGAATACGAACATCCCCTTATTCCATAATATTACTTATTTATGGTTGCACCTCTTGTTCTTATATATGTATTCGATCTGATTACGATTAGATTGAAACTAAATGTGGTTTAGTGATATGTATATATTAGACAAAGCCCGATAATATATAATGCAGTACAACAGTTACAAGTTAGTTTGTAATTGACATTGGGAAGTGTCACTGGCTATATGAATATTATCAAACATAGTTCCTGGTCAAGATTGCTAACACGGGTCGGTTAGTCAAATCCGTTGAGACCAGTACATGTCGTTTATCGAGACCTAGTCCGATGGTTTATCCCAATGAACCATGAGTCTATGGAGACTCGTATAGAGGTGTAGGTGTTTATATGGATAAACACTGAACGGCTCACCGAAGATTCTTAATGGATGGTACACCAACGTCAATAAGAATCTTCTCGGTTTGAGTAGCATAGTGGTCCTTCGACTTGAGATACCACTGTGGATGTATGAGACATCCTCCACACTTAGATGGCGTCACGTCACCGATCTATTTAGATCAGACCTCCGTCTGTTCGTTGGGTGTGGACCGATCCTCAGGATATCATGTGTGTGTCAGAGATAGGATCCGTCAGTTCTGTGTACAGAGCATAGGTAGTCCATATATAATTAGCAGTCTGTTAAATCTGTGGCCACAGTATACATCGAAGTAAGTTCCGATGTTTATTTAGAGATTGCTAATAGATACGTCGACGAGATAATACCTATAGAGATTTGACGTTTACATCTATATCTCTGGGATTATCTGGATACCTGTGACGGATGGATTATACGTATGCAATGACCTCGACCTGCATGATTCAGCTAGTTTATCTGTGATCGTCATAATCTACGGGTGGATAGATTATGCACATGAAATGGATTTCGTGACGGATATACCTGAATCTAGAGTCTCAATATGAAACATACTCGTAGAGCACTAGAGCAACATTTATGAATAATGATGATTATTTATAAATCGTTTAATCGTTAAACGAAAAATACATGTGAACGGGCCGGACCGTCATTTCCTAATTAATATGTATTTGTATTTAATATATGATATTATAAATACACATTAATAAATAGTCAAATAAAGGTATTTGACATATATCATTAATATATGTATTTGAGATATTTAAGGTAAATATAATACATATATTTGATATATTTGTATTTAATTAATTATTTAATTATTTAATTGTTAAAGATTAATATAATTAAAATATAAATATATCACCAAATGATAAATGTGTTCCTCTTGTTGTGGGCAAAATCTTGTGATGTTCTTGAGTTTTTCTATTCCTTATTCTTTGTGTTTTTGATGGATAAATGTTTGATGAAAGTGTTGTGCATGTATAATGGAGGAAGCTTGTGACTAGTGTAGTTATAAGTATTCTTTTATGGTTTTGGAATCCTTGTTGCTAATATAGAGTTGTTGACCCACTCTTAAATGACCTAGATTTGATCTTGAGTTGTTTCATTGTGTTGAGACTTTGATTGGATGGAAGAAAGATGATTGAAGTGTTTGATTTAACCAATTTGGTCTAATTTGTCCAATTTGATGAAATTGAAAAATTAGGGTTCATGACCAATTCAAAATTTGGTGCTTTTCATATATGTTGTGCATTTGGGTGTGTATATGATGCATATAAAGTTTCATGTTTATTGGATTACATCTTGATGTGTTTTGATGAATGAAATGACAAAATGCACAAATTGCCCGCCATTGGGAGCATTCGGCCAAGTGAGTAATATTTGGGGATTTTGGTGCTTTTGGTGTTTTGATGTTTTGAACATGCTAAGTTCATCTTAGAAATGATTTAGAATCATTCAAAGTTGATTAGATCAATTTCGGACTAAAATGGACAAAATACCAATATAAGGGCAATTTGGTAAATTCACTTAAATATAATTTATTTGAATTTTATTTCATAATTTGATTATTGGATAATTAAATAAATATGTTTATTTAATTAATCCGAAAGAAAATTTTGGAATCGGAAAATTTGATTTTCCACCACTTCCGCTGCGTTACCGGGTTCTGCCTCTAAAACCCCTATAGATATGATCCTAATGGGATATATGGACTCTGATTTTCAGACAGATGGCGATTCTAGGAAATCAACATATGGATCAGTGTTCACCCTAGGTGGTGGGGCTATAGTATGGTGGAGTATAAAACAATCTTGCATTGCTGACTCCACCATGGAGGCTGAATATGTAGCAGCTTGTGAAGAAGCTAAGGAAGCAGTCTGGCTCCCTAAATTCTTGGTTAATCTGGAAGTTGTTCCAGATATGGATAGACCACTCACACTTTATTGTGATAATAGTGGTGCAGTGGCTAATTCGAAACAAAAAAACCAAGAAGCCACAAGAAATGAAAGCATATAGAGAGGAAATTCAAATGAACATGGTTGATCCGTTTACAAAGACCTTTTCGGCTAAAGTGTTTGAAGGTCACCTAGATGGTCTAGGATTACGTGACATGCCTAATTCGCTCTAGTGCAAGTGGGAGATTGTTGGGATGTATGCCCTAGAGCTACATGTAATGTAAACGACTTTATGTGTTTTGAAATAAAATGATGCATTATTCATTTATCAAAGTGTTTGTTTAATATTTGCATATTATAAATTATCTTGAATACCCTAAATTACTTATGTTCCTTCAGACTTAGTGTATGAGTGTCATACACAAGAGGATTTAAGGCTGAAGTTAGTAATCTTAAATAGTCCAGAGAGAGCAAACAAAGCGGGTACTTTGTTTGTGGTTTATCTATAGCTGCGGTCCATTCTATATTTGTATGGCGACCTTGATCCGACATCATCCATTTAGAGACATGAGAATGGAGGCACCTTGTATGATGTGATCATATAGGACTGGACCCATATGGAAATGACATTCTTTTAATATCCGTTAAACAAAGAAAGTTATTTCGATCTACTAGATGATAATATATGGATTGATCTTAATCCTTAGTGTACTACGAACTCCGGTATGGCAGGCTATGTCCTTTTATTTACAAAGGTGAGGTTGGTGTAGCAGTCCCGACCAATAGCTACGTACTTTGGGGGCATAGTCTGTTGTGCAGCTGGGAACTTTTTACATAGACATGCAGTTCACTCTTTCTTGCGAGTAGTAGAGGAGTATCTTTCTTAAAGGTTGATTCGGTGCTTGAACGATTTGAACGCTCAAGTCTTTCTATTACGAATAGAAAGATTAAAATTCATAATGGTTATGAATAAATCGTTCATTATAGAATCAATGGTACTTAAGGTAAAAATAATTAGAGGGGTATAACGGATATTATGACCCGACTCTAATTACGAGATACTCATGAAGATTTAATCTATATGTAGTGGCTATATCGATGGACACCGACTTGGTTCTGCTTAATATATCATTTACCGCAACAAGAGTGCAACTTCGTGTTTTTAGTGGAATAACCCGGAGTTAATAATTCAGAATATTTAATTAAGAGCTTAATTAATATTTCGAGATTATTGGAGCTCGGAACCGTAGGTCCATTTGGTCCCCGTGCTAGCTCGATTCACTATAGCGGATTTAGTATAATTGGATATTCCAATTATATACTCACTGTAGGCACTGCATTTTTACGCATAAGTCCATATGATGAGTCTCATTTTGGAGACACTACCTTTTAAGTCACGGAGGTCACGGAAAACGGACATCGGAAGGGGAATTCAGAATAAACAAGGTTCACTGTTTTCGTTGGTGCTACGTTCGTGTATACGTTCGAACGTCAAACAGATTGCGGCCGTTTGTGCTGCGTTCGATGATGCGTTCGAACGGTGTCGGTAATTCTGGTTTTGCTGCTAGCCTCACATTAAGCCCAATTCGCCCAAACCTTGGCCCACACGCCCAAGCCCACTTAAAACACATATTTAACACATGGTGAAATCAAAAAAAATCTAAAAATCACATACCAAATTAAATAAAATACTTACACAAATTAAAGAAATTGCATGCCTAATTAAAATCAATCAACAAACTAAATGCCTAATCTAAACCAATCAAATATAATCATACCAAGTTAAAATCAATCAACCAATATATTATTCCCAAACTTAAAATATTATATGCCTAATCAACATAAACTAAATATTCAACCTTCCCTATCTAGCCAAGATTTGTCCCCCCTCAATCTTTGACTTCCCTTATCCAAGCCAATCAAATCTCTTTCCTTGTCAAGCCTAACCCTTTGCCTATAAAAAGAACCCTTCACCAACCTTCTCAAAGCTAGCTAGCTCATACGGAGAAGATACACACAACTCACGGCAATAACAAGAAGAAAAACAGAAATAATCCCCTTCATCTTCCCCACTCCACAACCGAAAACAGCAGTTTAAACAACTCCCAAAACAGTAGCCAAAACATCCCAAAAACAGTAACTAAAATACAGCAGCGAAACAGTAGCAGCGGCAGCGAATCGGAGTCAAAACAGCAGCAAAAGACGGAGGATGACGACCCAAAATAGTAAGACAACGAACGAGAGCAGTGAACTAGTGAACCGGAAGAGTTGCGGAGCTTTACCCCTTCCGATCTTCGTGAAACGCGAGTCCGAGAGACGACTTAAAAGATTAGACCTGAGGGCACTTTTTCATTAGTTTATATTCGTTTCTTTTATTATTGAATTGTATTCACATGAGAGTCGTTTATGGATGTGTGTCGTGGGTATTGGATGAATGGAAGAGTGTTGTCTCTTGTGGTATATAGGATGGAAACCCAGACGTAAATTCCGTAGCCGAATCTGAATGGACGGTAGTGCGGTCTGTACTTGGGACACAACTCCACGTACCACTTGAGTAAACGGCACCTTCTCTTGTTTTGTGTTGCTTCGGTTTATTCAATTCTTGTCATTTAAATTCTGCATATTGTTTATTCCCGTATGATACGATCGAGTGCATGGGCTTAGTAAGTGCGATGAAAGGTTCCCTAATTGGAGGGTTAAAATCCTTCACCACGATACTCTGCCGCACCGATTGATGTGTGTTCGGTTGAATGCGAAATACGTTCAATCGGACATACTTAGTTTGATATGATTGTCTTTATTTTCGTATGCATGATTCAACCGAGTGCATGGGCTTAGTAAGTGCGATGTGAGATCCCCTATGGGGAGGGGCTAAAGCCCTTTACCACGAGGTTTTGCCGCGCCGGTTGATGTGTGTTCGGTTGGATACAAGATACGTTCAATCGGGCACACTATGTTTAGTATTATTGCTTTTCATTCTATGTATGCATGATTCAGTCAAGCGCATGGGCTTAGTATGTTGGTCTAAAGGTCCTCTCTTTGAGAGATCAAGAGCCCCAAAAGGCCACCTTTACGGCAGTACTTTGCCGCGCCCCTTTATTTTGTCGTTTATGTATTGCGTCCCATTTCATGCATTAGATCTGTTCCCGTTCGAACGCGTTTACGAACGCAACTCGAACGCGCATGTATTTTGCCTTGTCATGCATCAGGTCTTATTTCTGTTCGAACGCGTTCACGAACGCCATACGAACGTGAGCATTCTGTTTCATTTCCGTTCGAACGCATTCACAAACGCCACACGAACGAGAGCATTCTGTTTCATTTCCGTTCGAACGCGTTCTCAAACGCCATACGAACGCGAACCTTCTGTTTACCGTTCGAACGCGTTTACGAACGCTACACGAACGCGCACGCACTTTCTTAGTTTCATAATGTATCAGGTCTGGTTCCGTTCGAACGCGTTCTCGGACGCTATACGAACGCGAACCTTCTATTTACCGTTCGAACGCGTGTACGAACGCTACACGAACGCGCACCCACTGAACTGAGTCTGTCTTATCATATTCATGCATAATTGCCTCTTGGTTGATCTTTATTGTGTTATATAGCCAACCGTATTATTTGTATTCCTGCATTTATCCATTCTATGTGTTCTTGGGATTGTATTCAAGCATGATTAGGCTGTTAGCATGTTATTTGGTTAATAGGTTCATGAGATAGTACTCAAGCATGATTATGATGTTCATAGTTTTCCATATCCTGTGATTGAAATATGTTCATAAGATTGCCATGTGATGTTGCATGTTGTGATGAATTTGTTAATGTATGCATGTGAATCTAGAAGCATGATATTATCGGAAATAAGTGTTACTTAGACTTGATTAAATTATTACATAAATCCTTTGATTACAAGTGACATGAGTAAGTGACCATTCCGGACCCAACGGTTTGAGGTCTTCCCTTGCGATGGGTGAGTGCGGCCTTAAATCTTTGTCCCGGTTCACACCGGGTGGCGACTCCATGTTATTTAGTACTTCCCAACTAGTGTCGCGAGCCTAGGAACGGCGTCGCCCAGTTTCTGTTGTCCTACACTCACAAATGTATAAATATTATTAATATGATCAATAATATTATTTGTCACACTTTGAACTATATATTAAAAGTTAATATATGGTTTTAATAATTATATGATAATTATTAAATGAACAAAATGAAATTATATTTGATATAATTTAATAAGGCTAAACTTGGAATTTTCAATTTTTGGGTTTTGGAAACCCTTTGTATTATTTTGGAAGTTATGACTTTCAAAAGGTTAATTAAATATTTATTTTTGTAACATCTATTGGCTTTATGGAAATTTAATATTGGAGTTGCAAAAATTAATATTTTCCTATGCCTTTGCCGATTCTTTGATAGTGGGAGGGGATCGGGTTTTGTTTTATTTTGTAAAATTAAACCCTAAGTATAAAAAGGAAAATATAATTTTTATTTTGGGAAGTCTCTCATTCTTACCCTAGCCACATTTTTTTCTTCTTCCAAATCCTCTCAATTGTTGAGAGAGAAAAAAACAAGAACAAAAGAAAAATAAAAATTAAAACAATAGTTGTTGTGTGACTCAATCACTAAATAGTTTAGGGATTACTTTGTGAGTCTTGCCCACACAAGTTTCCGTTGGTAACGAGACATAGCTCGTAAGACTTTGTGGTGTCAAACTTTTCATCATCTTCATCTTATTTTCTTGTTCACGGCAGTGAGGCTACATATTGCTCATTGCCGCCCCCTTTGCTTGGTGAAACAGAACCCGGTTTGGTTTCGTTTTAATCCAGAATTTTGGGGGAACACATAGTGGTATTTTGGGGCTGTGTTGGGGACCGTTTTTCAAGTGAAAAATCAGAACCAAAACATAGCCATTGTCCACGCTATTTCAGGGGCTGTTCGGGATTTTGCTAAGCGCATTTCGAGTGCTAAAACGGTCTGGTTTTATGCTGCTGTTCGGGGGCTATTTCAGGGATGAAATTTTACTTAAAATAGTAGCAAAAACTTCAGTGGTACTGCTGGTTCCATTCGATAAATAAAGGAGAAGGGTAGGAAAATTTTTCAAGTCTGATCCGTGTGCCTAAACCATTTCCACTGCGCGAGGAAAGCGTTTCCTACACCCCGGGCATACTATATATACAAGACTGCAGTAATATACCCACTGCAGTCACTGACTCCCTAGACTATGCTCTGATACCATCTTTGTAACATCCATCTCTATGAGATGCTACTGGCAGGGAATATGATGATTTATCCCCCTGAGCCTCTGACTATCCGACTATTACTAATCTCATCTCAAATATAAACTCATGCATGTGACCATTGCTCATCTCAACAACATCAATGCATTTTATTACTTATACTATGTACTTCATAATACTTCACATTACAACACGTAACGTACACAATCTTTACTATGCAACATATATAATACATGTCTTTACTTATACTCTGACTGAAATACAGCTCTGACTCGACCTGGTGGACTCAAACCCTCTAGTGACTACCATCGATATCCATCCTCTCAAGCTCATCCTCCGGGTATACATGTGAAACAAAGAAACTCCGAGTGGGGGGGGTTAGACCATTTGAACGACCTAGTGAGTGGATGAAAACTGAAATACTTTATGAAATCCATTGTTCTAAAACTGAAATCTTTCAAGAAAATTGTCTTTTCTGAAAACTCTTTCTTTTATGAAAACATGTTTCTCTCTTCAAAACCTTTCTGAAAACCTTTCTTACTGTAAAACTTTGATATATTCTGTAAAACTGAGTTCTCTTGAAAACTTTTTCATAAAAATTATTGTAAAATCTCTAATCCGGGAAGGTTACTGACGGATGATAGATTCAACTGCCACATAAACCACTGACTGAAGCTAGGAATACAATCATTTTCTTATCTTAATAACTTTTCATCTTATCAATATGCATGCAAACACGTTACATAAAACTATTTTAATATATGAACCACGAGAAAACATACAAAGATTGGATACTCTATACAATCATATACATGTCATACATCAAAAGAAAATAAAAGAAACTACACTCTATGTGAATGTATATCTGACTTGATGGAACCACGTGACTAGTGACTTGTATGTCTGACTTGATGGAACCACATGACTAGTGATTGCATTGCTGCTTTTGTCCCTGGTCCATGTCTCCAAAGGATGGCTGCGACTCACCAATGGAAAGATCCTGCAAAATTGGAGAGTGGGGGTGAGTCCTAATGAACTCAGTTATTGGAGCTATAAAATCGTAAAACAGTGTTAGTAAATTCTCATAATCAAGGAAACATCTCTATGAATTCATAAACTTAAATCAGGTTTTTCTCTTCAAAAACTTTTATGAAAAATCATTTTATAAAACTTTCTATCTGAAATATCTAAGAATCTGCAAGATATCTCGTGCATGGGGTGTTACATCTCGTCGTCCCCCTATACATAAAATCTGGTGGTCTTGGGGTCTTATGTCTCCCCGTCCCCCATGCCACAGAACTGGAGTTGGGGGCGTGGACCTATACTATCCTTCTGACTCAAAATCTATGATCTAGGGACATCTGTCATCCCTAGTCTTGAACTACATGTGCACATGTTCTCTGAGTCCGTCAATTCCATATCTGAGTCAAGTTACAACTGAGGTGGGTTTTTCCCCCATGCCTTCAAAAATCACAAAATCATGTCTCTAAAATCAATCTCATCATCAAAACATATGTCTAATATCAAAATTTATTAAAACGCTTAAATCATAAATCCCAACTTGCATAGAAATCCATAATTCAATCAACTTTCGATGAAAATCAACCAAGTCAAAAGAACTGAGAAATAATATCTGAAAACAAAATGAAAATTCTGAAGTAGTACTCCACTCATAGTGCTATGTCAAGTCTGGTGTGATTCCGGGCATAGGAGATCTCTGAGTGCCTTGACGTCGATCTAATGTTAAAGAAATCATTAGTTCCCTTGCAATTTATAAGAAAGAAAATATAATGCATAATTGATGTTTCATGCTTGTAGCATGACGTAACGTGTATATATATGCTTATATGAGACTTTTAGGGTGCCCTCTAACTACTAAGGATGAAACTGAAGCGGATAAAATTGGTCCTGGAAAAATTTGATCACGTGTCGCGACATTGGCCCATAGGCGTCGCGACGCTCACACAAATAACTGAGGCAGTGAGCATCTGATGGTTCCGTGTCGCGACACAAAGGGTTAGGCGTCATGACTCCCACATGCGTCGCGACGCTAAGGGTTGAACGTCGCAACTCCCATAAAACAGAATAGAGGAAGTGAGCTTCCTCTATTTTCGTGCTGTGACGCTGACCCTTGTCGTCATGACACTCACATTCGAGAGCCAAAACATAGAGCAACTTCCCATTTCACAGCGCGACATCGGGTGTGCGCGTCGTGACTCTAGCCCTATTACAGGACCCAATATCAACTCCATCATCACTCTCAAATTCTACAACATTACTTAAGCTACAACAAAAACAAGTATACAAAATATCATCAATATCACCCTCTAACATCATCTCACATCCATCTAAAGACTCTAACTTAGTTTCATACATAGGGATTTCACAAATTGGGGATTTATAACAATCACCATTTTCTTAACATAATAATCAACCAATTATCATCAAACTCAAGCTAACAATATACCACAATTATTAAATCATCAAAACATCACATATCAAGATTTGGGTCAAGTTTCCCTTACCCCAAACAATGATAATCGTCCACCAAATAAGTGTTCAAGCCTTTATTTACTTCTTCCTAAACTTGTTTGGGTTTATAAGCACTTAAGTCAATCTTGAAATTTGTTGGAGAGGTGAAGAAAATTTTCAGGTTTCGTGGTTATGGTGTTCACAACAAGGGAAAAGAATTGTGGGGTTTTCTTGCTTTGTCATTCCCTCTTCATTTTGTATTTTTAAACATTTAGTAAATAATAACCATTTCTTGATAAATGTAGATTTTTCTAGAATTTGAAGGGCTTGATCAAAATTTTCATTCTTATTAGGCTTATACTCTTATTGGGCTTGTTTGGGTCATTAAGATATAGTTGGCTTACCCTCTAGAATTTGGACCTTTATTTGCCTTGGGCCCACTCACCCATCTCTAAAATTTCCGCTAATGCTTGGAGAAAAATTACCTAAGTTCCTAAGTTACGACTTTGGTTGAGCTATAAAATTTTGTGTCATTACAATTCTCTCATTTAAAATGATTCGTCCTCGAATCAACACACTTAAAGGTCTAGAGCGTACCTTCTTCTATGAATAGGTAGGGGTATTGCTCCCTCATGGCTTCTTCTGGCTCCCATGTAGACTCGTCTCTTGTGGTGTTGCCAAACTACCTTGACTGAAGGTATCCATCTAGATCATAATTTCCTCGCTATAGCTATTGGATGCTCTAAATACGATAAATCTTGGTGAACATCGACTGCTTGGGGCTCCAGTACACGAGACTCATCATGCAAGTATTTGTGTAACATAGATACATGAAACACATGAGGTATCCTATCCATGTTGGGCGGAAGCGCCAACTCATATGCTCTCCCTCCAACTTTACGAAGTATCTGAAACAGCCCGACATATCTAGAACTGAGCTTACCCTTCCTACCAAATCTCATATCTCATTTAAATGAGATATTTTCAAGTACACCGAGTCTCCTACCTGAAACTCCAAGTCTCTTCTCCGGCAATCTACATAGCATCTTTGGTGACTCTAAGCTGTTTTCATCATTTCTCTAACTAACTTCACTTTCTCTACTGCTTCATGTACCAAATCAGGTCCGAGCAACTTTTGTTCCCCAGTTGCAAACCATCCCACTGAGGATCTACACTTCCTTTCATACAAGGCCTCAAATGAAGCCATCTGAATACTTGTCTGATAACTATTATTATATGCAAACTCAATAAGCGGCAAATGCTGGTCCCAACTTCCCTCAAATTCAACCACACAGGCTCGTAACATGTCCTTCAGGGTCTGTATGGTTCGTTCTGACTGACCATCCGTCTGAGAGTGGAAAGCCGTACTAAAATATAGTTGGGAACCCAAGGCTTCTTGAAATGACTGCCAAACTTGGATGTGAACTGGAAACCCCGAACAGAAATTATTGAGATAGGTACACCATGCAACGACACTATCTCATCCAAATACAATATGGCATATTGGCCTGCTGAGTAATTTGTCTTTATTGGCAGGAAATGCGCAGACTTTGTCAGCCTGTGCATAATCACCCATTTACAGTCATACCCTTTCGAGGTACGTGGAACCCCAACTATGAAATATATAATAATCTTCTCTCATTTCCATTCAGGAACATCTAGGCTTTGAAGTTTCCCTTCTGACCTCTGATGTTCGGCTTTAACTTGTAGCAAGTAAGGCATTTTACTAAAAACTCCGTGTATGACACAGAAATCGACGACGCTGTCCCGGGCTCGCGGCCCTGTCGGGAGTACGGAGTAGCCCGCGGAGGACTAAACCGGAGAAATAAAATGGAGTCGCCACCCAGCGTGAACTGGGAAATGATTTAAGGACGCACTCACCCCTCGCAAGGGAAGACCTCAAACCGTTGGATTCGGAATGGTCACTTACTTATGCCACTTGTAATGAACGAATTTGTGCAATAACATAACCAAGTCTACGCAACATACACACGCAAGAATAACTTATATCTAAGTTCGCATGCATAGAAGTAAGTGAAATAAAGGCAAGCACGCAATCTCATGAACACATTAAGTAGATAAATACGGAAATATAAATAACTAATAACGGTAAAAATGTCAATAATGAAATGACATGATTAATTATGTAAAGTAAAAGAAATGACCAAAGAAGCAAACATGAATGAAATGTGATGAAAAGAAATTTGTTCACTGTATGTGTGTTCATGTAGCGTTTAAAAACGCGTTCGAACGGTAAGTAGAATGTTCGCGTTCGTATAGCGTCCGGAAACGCATTCGAACTGGATGAGACCTGATGCATGGTAAAGCAGAGTGCATGCGTGTTCAAGTAGTGTTCTGAAACGCGTTCGAACGGAAATGAGACAGAATGTTCGCGTTCGTATAGCATTCGGAAACGCATTCGAATGGGACAAGGCCTGATGCATGATAAAACAGAATACGTACGCGTTCAAGAAGCGTTCATAAACGCGTTTGAACGGACTTAGGTAGAATGCATACGTTCGTGTAGTGTTCGGAAACGCGTTCGAACGAGATTTCCAAAAATGGTATATGAAATGACGCAAACTCATTCGTGAATGAACAAATACATAATATAGGACCTCGTATGCCCGATTGAGTATATTTCACATTCAATCGAGTGTACTTCGTCCGGAATGGCAAAACATCATGGTAAAGGTAGCCTTTAGGCATTTCCCTCGAATAGAGGACCTTTAATCCACCCTAGTTAGCCCATACGCACTAGAATGCAATGCATGCGTAAATAAAGCAATGACATGCAAAGGGTAAATGACATAATAAAAGGTGCAGTAAAACTTTGTGGTAAAGTTAGCCTTTAAGCATTTCCCTCGAATAGAGGACCTTTAATCCACCCTAGTTAGCCCATGCGCATTAAATTATCAATGCATGAATAAACAAATAAATAATATGGGACCTTGTATGCCCGGTTAAACACATTTCCCATTCAATCGAGTGTAATTCGTCCGGCGCGACAAAACATCGTGGTAAAGGTAGCCTTTAGGCATTTCCCACGAATAGAGGACCTTTAATCCACCCTAGTTAGCCCATGCGCATTAAATTATCAATGCATGACTACAGAAACAACACATCGAAAATAAATAGTGGAACAAAATTAAATACCAAAATGTAACACGTGCTTGAAAGTTTCTCAAGCGGTACGTGGAGTTGTATCCCAAGTACAGACCGCATTACCATCCATTCAGATTCGGCTACGAAATTTACGTTTGGGTTTCCATCCAATATACCGCAAGAGATAGCATGCAATTATTAACACAATGCAAAAAATAAAAATATACGTGAAATATAATAATGCATATGATGAAATAACAATAAATAACGGAAGCGATAAATAGTAAACTAAGTGCGAAACAAAAATAAAGATAAATGCGGGATAAAATAAATGGCGGAATAATAAAAGAGAGATGTGACCAATAGTTAGGCCGTTTTTAATGTAGGACTTCGCATGCCCTGTTGGACGTATTCCACGTCCAACCAAGCATGCCATGTCCGGGATAACAAAATAAAATATAACAAAAGGTGCCCTCAGGTCTTACCTTTTTAAGATGCTCCTTGGAAGTGCGTTACGTCGTTGCCGGAAGGGTTAATGCTCCGTTATTTTTCTGGTTTTCTGGTTCAAGATTTTCCTTCGCTGTTCAAGATTTTCCTTCACTATTTTTGCTGTTTTCTTACTGCAGTCTTGCTCGTCATATTTGTTCACTGTTTTGGGGTGATATTTGGACTATTTTTGTGTGTTTAGGGACTGTTTTGTGAGTTGATTTGGCTGCGCGAAAGAGGGAGACGTGAGGGTTGATGAGAGAAAAAGGCGTGACCGTGTGTATGTCTTAGTGGCCTAGTTTGTGGGCTACGTTAATTTGGGTTTTGTGACTTTTTGTTTTAGGTTTTTTATTGGTCAGTGGTAGTTTGTTTGTGATGGAGGGCTGCTGCCTGAGTGTGTTGTTTGTTGTGTGATGGTCACGGTTGAGTGGCTTATTTGCGTGAAGAGGTGAATGAGGGCAGGTTGTTCAGGGTTCATTCATTGTTTGAAGTGTGTGGCTGTTGAAGGGCGTGTGGGTTGGTTGCCAAGAAGGAGGCTTGGCTGGTCTAGGGTGGTTCAGTTTGTTTGATGAAGCGTGAGTGTACCTTAGTGGCTTAGTCGGTGAGCTGTGGCTGCTGTGTTCGTGAAGAAAGAGGACGTCTGGTCACCTCTTTCTTTTGCGTGAGGAGTGTGAGGGTTTTAAATATTTTTGTGTAGCTATGTGGACTGTGAGTGACAGAGAGAGAAGAGAGAGGATTATGGTTTCTTTTCTTTCATGGCCGTGAAGGATTGGGAAGAGTGTTAGAGGTTACTAGGGTTTTATTTTGTTATCACTTTCTATTTGTGAGAGGTGAGAGAGTCTAAGGAGAATGTCGAGTGGTTGTGGGAAAAAAAAGGAGGAATTATGGTTGGTTATGTTATGTTTTTATAGGAGTCGGCTAGGGTTTCCTTGCATGGGATTTTTCTATGTTTGGAAGCAAATCAAGCAAATAGGGATGTATTTAATTAATTTAAAAAAGGGGAAATAAATTTGTATTTTTGGTGGGGAATATATTTATTTTGGGAGGTGATTTGATTTAATTGGATTTAATTTTAATTTAATTAGATTTGATTGGATTTAATTTGTGACATGTGTTTTAAATGTTTTAATTATTTTTGGATTGGGCTTGGGCGAAATGGGCTTTGGATGGGTGCAGAGGTTTTAGGTCGAGGCTTAATATTTTAAAACAGAGATTAATCGGGCGAACCCGAGGCCAATTAGCGAGTTAAATCCAACAAAATGTCAATGTCTGACTCTTCCCTTCCGACGTCCGTTTCCCGCGACTTCCACAAT
This sequence comes from Zanthoxylum bungeanum, assembly GCA_019454045.1. Lineage (NCBI taxonomy): Eukaryota > Viridiplantae > Streptophyta > Magnoliopsida > Sapindales > Rutaceae > Zanthoxylum > Zanthoxylum bungeanum. The sequence continues at coordinate 35,845 of SKCR01036208.1, forward strand.
TTAAAGAGGTAGAGTCTCCATGTGAGACTCATCATCGGGACTTATACGCAAAAATACAGTGCCTACACTCCGCTACATCTTTCTTCCTACCATCCCACTAATAGAGATCCTTAAGATCATGGTATATTTTAGTAATTTTAGGATGCATGGTATAGGATGAGGAATGAGCTTTCTCCAAGGAGGCCCTCAACATCTATATAATACTCATCATCCTCTCATTGCTCTAATCTATCTCTAACTTACTGATGTTGAAGGTCTGCTTCTTGGGCTACTCTGATCTCATCTATCAGGGTGGATCAGAATTGAATTTGTGCTAGTAATTCTCCCTGAGTTGTTACTTGAAAACTCACCCCATTTATAATAAATTTATGTATTTGTCTAGCTGGATGCCACCTCTCAATCGGTAAATGAGCTAAACTTTTTATGGATTTCATGCTTAAGGCGTCTGCTACCATATTAGCCTTGTCAGGGTGATAATGAATCGAACAATCATAATCCTTCAGTAACTCAATCCATCTCTTCTGCCTTAGGTTAAGATCTTTTTAACTCTGGATATACTTGAGACTCTTGTGGTCAGTGAAAATTTCAAAATTTTCACTGTACAGGTAATCCTGCCATACCTTTAAGGCAAAAATTATTGTAGCCATTTTCTAAATCATGAGTGGGATAATTCTATTAATATGAATTAACTGCCTAGAAGCATAGGCAATAACTTTCTCTATCTGCATCAACACATATCTCAATCACACTCTAGAGGCATCACAATACACCATAAACCCTCATTATCTCGTCGGCAGAGCTAAAATAGGAGCGGTAGTCAATCACCGTTTAAGTTCCTGGAAACTCTTCTCACAGGCATCTGACCACTCAAATTTAACGTTCTTCTAAGTCAGCCGTGTTAATGGAGCAACTATTCTGGAGAAATTTTCTAGGAATCTCTTTTAGTATCCTGCTAACCCCATAAAATTAGGAATCTCCATCACACTAGTAGGTCGGTGCCAATTTTGGATGGCTTCAATCTTCTGAGAGTCTACTCCAATTACTTCTTTTGATACAACATGCCCCAGAAATACAACGCTAGACAGCCAAAAATCACACTTAGAAAACTTAGCGAATAGCTTGTGTTCTTTCAGTGTCTGCAGTACTTGACGCAGATGATGTGCATGCTCATGTTCACTACGTAAATATACCATAATATCATCAACGACGACTATCATAAATCGATCCAGAAAGGGTCTGAATACCATATTCATCAGATCCATGAAAGTCGCGGGGGCATTAGTCAAGCCAAATGACATTACCAAGAACTTGTAATGTCCATATCTAGTCCGAAAGACTGTCTGCGGTACATCACTCTCCCTAATCTTCAATTTGTTGTGCCTACAATATTCATACGTCTTGTTTAAAAAAAAAGTAATACTTTTGTCCTAAAGTTATATTAGAATTTATACCTTTTGGCAATGACAGTTTATTTATAAACGAAAATATTTTTTTTAAGAATAATACATCTTTAACCCTTATAACTAGCTTTGGGCAAGTGACTCCCAAACTAGTTGGCTTTAGGGCACTAGGTGTTAAGACACCCATACAGACTTAATTGCTTGGATCTCAGATTTTAAAAAGAAGAAGTGTCTGGTTTCCTTAAGCCTTCTCTTTAACTCATGTAACGAGCTTTGAGCAAGTGACTCTCAGACCAGTTGGCCTTAGGGCACTGAGTGTTAAAACACCCACACGGACTTAATTGCTCGAGTTAGAGAGGCTACGAAATCAAACTTATTCACACTCTTTTTTCTTTTTTTTTAAACTCAAGCTCTACCATTTTACGCGAACAATCAGTGCTTGGTGAGGCAAGATGTCCGGTTACTAAGTACAAGTTTAGTTAGTTTTTTTATTTGTTTTTTTTAAAGAAAAACACAAACTCCGTTGCCTTTAGGTGCTCCCTCCAACAAATTAGAGAACTGAATATTTCAAAATTTTCACTTACAACCTATGGTCATATGTTACCATGCATGTTAATATCTATCAAATAAGCATATAGAGATCAAATTTAATCAATATTATCGAGAAGTCAAAAATTTAAATAATTCAAAATGAAATGAACAAAAAATTAACTTGTTACGAAATAACATAAAAACAAAAATAATTTTTTTTATACACAAAATAAAAAAGTTGAAACAAAAAATAAAAATAAAAGCATTCGAGTCAACTATCCTCTCCCCCCAACCAAATTGAGACATGTTCCCCAATGTCTGATTAAGAAGAAGCAGAGTTTAGAAGACATCACCTGATTCGTGTGGTATTGATAATTGAAACTACAACGCTGCTACTAAAAAAAAAGGTTATAGCTTAAAAAATAAATGAAAATCAAAACGGTAAATTGAAATGTAGTTATGATTGTGGCTCACATCTTCCTCTAATTTTACGCCCGGTAACGGCTTGAACGCCCTCTATGGGTCGAGGGTATGCTTTCCATCCAATTTTATTATAAATTGGAAAACATGGTTTTTTAAAGTAAGATTCCCGAGACTATAATTTAGAATTTTTTTTTTTTTTACAAAATACACAAAACAACAAAAGATATAAAAGATATTTTTTTAAAACACACAAAAGTGAAAAAAATATAATAATATTTTATTATTACTCTATCTATTAAGTTTTATTCCTGGCAACGGTGCCAAAAACTTGACACACTCACAAAATGATTCTTTACTCCCAAGTATAAGAGTGTCGAAGTAATAAAATAACCCGGTAAGTCCGGGATCGATCCACAGGGAATAAATTTAATAGGATAAAATAATAATTCAATAAATAAAATAAAAATAATAAAAAATACTAGGTTTAGGGGATCCACTCTTGATATTTCAAAAATATATAAAATTTCATATTTTATAAAATATAAATTATAATTATTTCCCAATCAGTTTATTTCATAATTGTAACATCCCACCTAATGTCAGGATGCTACCAGTAGGAGACAGGAAAACCCATCTCCATAAGCCTCTGATGCTACTAAAATTTTGGCATGACTTTTGCTAACAATCATGAAACATGGATCAAAGTCCAGCACCTCGAGGTGTCATGATATTACATTCAAAACAATCAGTCTCAACTCATATTCTAAAAGGCCTCCAGCCTGACAAATCTCAACTCATATGTAAATAGGCCTCCGGCCTGACAAATCCCAACTCATATGCAAATAAGCCTCAGGCCTGGCATTAGATAGATAACTACAAACAACTATGTGCTCAGTACGATTAAAATTACATATATGATACAAATAAATAAAACTAAGGTTGCGGGAGCCCATAACACATCCCAAAATAATATAGCGACTTAAGACTAACTTGACTGTATCGGGGTGATCCGTTTATCTTCAAGATGCCTCTAGAATGTGCTAACTCTTTAAGTCCAATGTGAACCTGTAAAACTAGCAAACTATTGGGGTGTGAGCTATAAAGCTCAATAAGTAGCTCATGTCTTATGTAAATATGTTAAGTAACTATAAGGACATAAATAGAATTCCGATATATGTAAATATACACAAACTTATAAATCTCATCTCTACCTGATGGCCGTTTACGTATCTAATACCATGATAATTTACTCACTTTACTGAATGCAACATTGTAGTAAGCTTATCTTCTCGGTTCCATATTAAACTACTTATCTACAGGATTCTGACATCTCATTAACTTATTACCTACCAAACCACCCAAACCCGTGGCTAAGGCCATCTCAAACCTGTGGTGGTTTAGTCAGCTTAAACTATAGCTGGTTACTTCATATGGATTTCGTGAGATAAAACGTAATCATTTGCTAACTATGAGCTGTAAAACGTTTACTGAAACATTGAACTGAAACCTCGAACCTCTATACAACATAAGATATTGGTGCTTAATTCCATTAATTGGAATCCTCACAAACTCTATTCTAAATGTGACAAACACACAACACTCGACCCTTGTATCTCAACATATACATAATACATACTTACAGCATACTATCATCTTACTCATCAAATCAGAGAAAGATATAACTAAACTTCCATATCAAAGAAAATATCTCCACCAGATAGAGGAACCAGTTGTGTAGAGCCCAAATTCTGGAATCACAGAAGGATAGAGTAACAACTGAACCGGGCCCCGTGGGGCAAGCTATATGCAAAAGATAGAATTTCTATATCTGACAATCGTAAAACTTTAATACAAACTTTGACAACTGTATAGATTGATAAAACAAGAAATCTCATATGTTGGAAAATATCAAAGTCATCTTGGAGTAAAATCAAATCCAAAATCTGTGATGGTATTCAAGATCAAGTAGTGTCAAAATCCTATACATGAAATTTCAATTTGGTAATCTGTTGGAAATAAATTCTTTTTTAAAAGTAAGCAGTTATCATGAAAATCTTCATAGTTGGAAATCACATAAGACCTTCTAAAAATTATTTTATCTGAAAAATTTAAAAGGCATTGTGATAACTTGGTCATTAAGGGTGTTACGTATCGTCCCCCTAAGCACCTGTCTGAAGTCCTCTATAAAATCTAATGTTAGGGGCGTTATATATCGATGTCCCATAAACATCTAACAAGTGCCATGGAGCGTTACGTATCGTCGTCCCCCACGACACTGAGAATGCGATCTATGGGTGTTACATATCACCGTCCCCCTAGTCCCGAATCTGGATCTGAACTGGAGTCTAGGGGTATTACGTATCGTCGTCTCCCTAGCTCTGAATCTATATCTGAATCATCTGTAAAATATGATGTTTAGGGGCGTTATGTATCACCGTCCCCCTAAACAGCTAACTAGTGTCATGGGACGTCACGTATCGCCATCTCTCATGACACTAAAGCTAAAATCTAGGGGCATTACGTATCGCCATCCACATAGTCCCGAATCTGTATATGTCCATATCACTGAAATTAAGATCTTGGGGCGTTACGTATTGTCGTACCCCTAGTCTTGGATCTGTATCTGTCCATGTGCATCGTGTCTCTCATTGAGTATGCAAAATACATATACATTATCATAGCAACCAAATGAACATGTAATTCATGCGATGCGATGTAATGCAATTATCCATATACACATCAGTATAGTTATCCATAATCATTCACAAGCTGGTGACATCTCAGTCGTCCCATACATACAAAGTGGGCTGGTGCCCTATTTCAACAAACACATCTATATGAAAAATGCTCACATGTGACATCAAATATATCAATATATTTCATACAACTAGACCCACATTCAGATCAAAACTGTTCCTGCCCAAAAATTAAGTTGTAGTCTGGAAAACTTCATTAAAATTCTTTTACATCTCGAGTACTGAAACATGTTTTACTTGAAGATATGTTTATCTTTGAAAATGAAACGACAGGTTATTCTAAAATTTTCATGCTGAAACTAACTTATTAAAACTTAAACATAACAATATATAACACAGAATCAATGAAACGTAATGTCATCACCAAAAAATTATCAGACATATCACTGGGAAATATATCTCCGGTGTGGAGTTTGACTGCATAAGTTATTGGCTATACTCTTTAATAATCTAATTACAGAAACATCAACTATGTCTATTGATGAGTGGTAATTATGTCACTATTTCCCATTCATTTAACCTAATATTTTGTATAGTTTCTTGAGTTTTGTGAATATTTTGATGTGTTTTATGTTATTTTGTAGATAAATAAAGTTTCAGGACATTTTGGAGGTGATTTGGACCAAAACAGTGAAAATTGGAAAAAGGGCATTTTGTTCATTTAGCGCATCGCAATGCCTAACGTGCACATGGTCCATGCTAACGTGCACCGGGTCCACATGTCAGAATCTGAAAAGTTTGACTTTGCTAATGTGCGCCGTGCCACGTGTCACCATCACAACTGATTTGCTAACGTGCGTCGTGCCACGTGTCATCATCCTACAGTGCCGACAATCACCATTGCCATGTGTGCCACGTGTCACTCCATGTCACCTCCACGTCATCATCCACATCACCAGTTGATGATGATGTGCCACGTCATCGCCACATCATCATCAACCAATCACAGCGTGCCACATGTCGTAATCCTACGTTGCCGACACTCCCTTTCGCCACGTGTCGCCATATCATGCCATGTCAACATAATAATTGAGCTCTCAGCCGCCTTGCCATGTGTCGCATTATCTCCTTATCCAGAATCGCTACGTGTCAAGCCCTCAGCATGCCACGCCAAAAGAGACCGGCGTCGCGACGCTATAACCTTTGGGGTCGCGACGCCCAGAGCCTATCCGCGCCTATAAATTGAGCTCGAGGTTTCAGTTTCAGATGTACCATTCTCTCTGAATTCTCTGATGTAAATAGGGATTTCTCTTCTTAGTTTCTTTTAAATTCAGTTTTGTAATTAATTTTAATTACGTTCTGTAATAGTAATTTACTTTTGTAATAGTAATAGTAATTTATTTCTTTTTAACTTTTACAGTTTTACTATTCAACCATGAGGAGGTAACTTCCCCCTGCTAGGATGAAAGGTAATTCTTTTACTATTGCTATTTAGATTAATCTCCCTTAAATATAATATATTCACTATTTAAAATTTGACTTAAAAAGGATACCGCCAGATTGGTCGGTTGGTAATTTATTTTAATCTGGTTTAAACCTGACTAATCAAGGATACCGCCAGATTGGTCGGTTGGTAATTAAATTTTCTTACCGCCTATATGGCAGGTTTATTATGGTTCCGCCTTTATGGCTGGTCGGACTTAATTTGACTTAATCGGGTTACCGCCTATATGGACGGTTGGTAAAATAATCACAAGTTAATATATTATATTAAGGGAGATATCTAAATAGTAAATAGTAAAAGTTGATCCTTTTACCTTAGCATTTTATTTTATTGTAATTTACTTTTCAACTTTTACTTTACCGCAATTACTTTTCAGCATTTTTACTTTATGTCTTTTACTTTCAAGTTTTTACTAGCCCTAGTTATGTGTTGTAACTAAATTAGTTATCTGGGGTTGTGATGACTTTTAATATCACCGGTTTATAAGGGGTTATTTTATAGTTTGGGTAATTTAAAGGTTTACTTATTAAGTCTTAAGCGTAATGCGTCTTGTTAATTGGCCACTAATAAGATAGATCTGGTAAATCTAAAATAAACTTGACAAAGGAATTTTAGGTTTCAGCCTTAGACTTAATAGCCCACAATCTTCCTTGAGGATAGATAACCCTTTAATAGATTTCCTTACAGGATAGACATATACATGTCGGACGGGGGTAGCCATAATTGGAACTTAAACTTAATGAATCCAGATAATTTGGTTGACATAGACATATGGTTCAATTGGGTTAAACTAGGTATTTACGTCTGGCCATCGACAGAGGCTTTCACATAATTTAGTGTTCCAGGTTAGTAAACCGATTTATTATACAAACATGAAATAACCACTTCATCTTTTAAAAGATATTAGAAAGATTCACAACCCTAGATAGTTTTTAATATTGAATTTTCTTAAACCGACCTTCGTGTAATTTTATTTACTTGTTTTTAAATTTATAATCATCACCATTTCAAATCAATCAATCAACCTGTTAGATACTAGTAATCATTTGACCTCATAAAATTAATAGATTAGGTATTAAGTCCTCGTGGGATTGATACTTTTTATACTACTTGAACAATACGTGCGCTTGCGTTATACGCGTGTGTAAGCACCGATCATCTATTTCTAATCCTCAATACCGGAATATGCCTGACTGTGACATCAAAGACTTACACTAATGCTGGTACATCTATATCTGGAAGTCAAGTGTCGATTTCATATATGTTCCTTCTATAGCTTGCTATCTAAAAACCTGACACTATGTATACTTTTAGACAATCTGTTTCTATACGTGCTCTTTACGAATCTCACTGACTGTACCTCTCGCAACTCTCATTTCATGTTTTCTAAAACTCCATAACTACTGTTACATATTTTTTTGAGACTTCAATCTATACACTTATCTATATACATATCTAAACATACAAATAGCTATTGTACCTTGTCTACCTAAGGTAATTTCACAGTGAGGTACTTATCTGGGGTCCATGCTATCATTTCTCTCTTTATCCATCTGTAACACAAAATACGGACGGTTAAGGTCGTTAATCATGGAAAACTTACTTAGAACATAAACTCCCCAACTTTTCGGGAAAATCCAAATTAAATTTGTTTTCAGTGATTTCAATTTCATTACTAATAATACATCATTATATATTATTCTATATCCATCTAGTAGCTCAAATATGCAAATTACGTGTTTCCATAAAATCTTCCGAAAAGTTTTCGAAAATATTACGGAAGGATCCTAAGCCCTCCGAACCTCTCTGGAATTACTCAAATACTATCGTATCATCATAATTAATCTATATCCTTAATTACGTTCATCAAAACACAAATGCATGCAAAATCCAAATTTACTTGAAATTCACATTACTTATTGGATTAATAAAATTCGCTCCGATTTCTCTTGGATTCTACCATATACATATATTTAATATACTCATACTCAAAAAATTCAATTTATATTGTTATGCTACTCTACGAAGCTATTGGAAACATCCAAATACTTAACGGAAAACTTGAAATTAACGACATTTTACTGGGAGGTCTTACCGAGATTTCGAGGCCATCTACGGACTCCAAAGGATCCCACGAATGTGCTGGAATCGACGGAATTATGATCGAAGCTACTGTTCACAGTAGGTCACTATTCATCCAAATCTTCTTTCCTTATTTCGAGTGAAACCGGGCACGAAACAGAAAATATATCACCGTCAACTTGTAGTACTCTCTGAGAGCTTCGATTTGACGGGTGGCTTGGACCGTGAAACGAAACGACGAGCCAGGATCGGAAAATTAAAGCCACGCGCATAATTCTCTCTTTCTTGCCTTTCACCGGTGTTCTAGGGCTGCCGCCGGCCACCACAAGACAGAGGGGTGGCCAGCGCACCCTCCTGTGCCAATGGGTCACTTGGCGATGGCCAGCTGGCCGACGACATGAGCAACCAGTCATGAACGATATGGAGATGAGGGGTCGATTTGGGCTTTAGGGAAACTTTTGACATTTTTGTGATTTCTTGAAAATTTGAGATATTTATAGAAAATTTCCGAAAATTACATTCGAGTCCCCGCGTATTACAAACAGGCCCCTATTATTGGTGTTTTTCAAAAATTCATAATTTTGAGGTCTTTCTGTTGTAAATTTTGAAAAGTGCTCAACGAAAGTTGTTCGACTCGAAAAAATGAGTCTGATGGTTTAAAAATCAGCTCAAACGGAGTTCTTTTGCTATTTTTATAGCTGAAACAAGAAACTTTTACGCGTATACTGATAAAATTAGAAATCGCATAATCGGTTCTCAGAACCACGCGTTTTCCAACACGACGAAACTTCACTTAAAAATATTTCAACCTATTTTCCAACACATAAAGTCTTATTTTCGAATGTCATCCAATTCCAAATTCTAAACTTGTATTCGGAAAACTTCCAAAACCATTCTGAAAAATTCGGGATATTACAATAATTATTAGGTATTAATTATGACAACACATATAATTCGTCTTGTCAATAACTAGTCCTACCAAGGTACTAAATATGCCAAAATATATAAAATCAGCCATAAAGGCGGTGATAATATTTGTCTATAATAAGTCCAGTTAGGTACTCAATTATACCAAATATATAAAACCAGCCATATAAGTGGTAACAAAGTTTGTCAGTAATTAATCCAGATCTTTAATAGTCTAATCTCTCTCATTTATGAGATTCAAGTATTATATGTGTCAATCGGGGACTGTTTATAGCTAGTCAAGAGTCCTCAATAAACTGGAAAAATTATGAATTTTATTTGGGAAATTATCACAATTTATAAAATAAAATATAAAATAAAAATCACATATATTTTCATACCAAGGGCTTCATCATTTACTCCCAACAGTGCACAAATTTACAAATTTCCAAAGAAAGCAAACATTTACTTTCTTCAAAAACAAATGTTTGTTTTTTCAAATGCAGTGCATTTGATTTTCTTCAAATGCAATGCATTTATATTAAAATATAATAATATATATATATATATATAATCTTGATGGGATCTCCAAAATAATATATATATATATATATATATATATTATATATATATATATATATATATATATATATATTACAATAATAAAAATATATATATATATGGCTAAATAAATTATAACTATAAGCTCATTTTTTTGTCAATATAAACACAATGGATATTTTTCAAGTACGATTTGAATCTAGCTGTCACGCTCTTTTGAAATTTCCGGGTCTTGGAGTTCAGATTTCATATCTATTATTTCCTGTTAAGCTTCCAAAGCAATATTTTTCCTACAAAATAAATAAAAATCATAATAAAAATATATAAAATATAAATTTAATTATTATTTCACAAATGTGATAAATTATGAGATTAATGAAATTACAAATGTAAAATGATTTAATTTCTTTTTTAATAAATGTACACTTCTTAAATGTTTGCTTTTTCAAATGTACTGCATTTGATTTTTTCAAATACAATGTATTTATATTATATTATATTATAATATAGTAATATTATATATATATATATATATGTATGTATGTATGTATGTATGTATGTATATTACAATAATAATAATAAACTACATGTATGGCTAAATACAATATAAGCTCGTTTTTTTGTTAATATAAACATAATGGATGTTTTCCAAGTCAGATTTGAATCTAGTTGTCATGCTCTTTTGATTTTCTCGGGTCTTGGAGTTCAGATTTCATGTCCATTATTTCTTATTGAGCTTCCAAATTAATGTTTTGCCTACACAATAAATAAAAATCATAATAAAATTATATAAAATATAAATTTAATTATTATTTCACAAATGTGCTAAATTAAGAGGATTAGTGAAAGTACAAGTGTAAAATGATTAATTTTCTTTTTAATAAATATACATTTTTTAGTGTTCATCACATACATCACAAGATATCATAAGTATCTGTCCACTGACCGGCGTAAACACACACGTATAACCAAGTGCACGTATCGTTCAAGTAGTATAAAAATATCGATCCCACGATGACTTAATTCCTACTGTTGTTATTAATTATTGATACTATTTATTTACAAGTATCTAATTATAGGGAGAAGGGAATTGATTGCTTTTGGTTGGTTGAATGTGGATTTGCTAATTAAAATAAAAATAGACTCAAAAGAAAATACTAAGGAAAATAAAAGAAAAGACTCAAAGATCTAGGGTCGTGACTCTACACAATATTATTATAAAGATGAATTGATTCTCTTATATCTGTGTAATAAATCAGTTTGCTAACCTGGAACATGAAGATATGCAAAAGCCGCAGTCGATGGTCAGATGCAAATACCCAGTATAACCCAATTGAACCATATGTCTATGTCAACCAAATTACCTGGATTCATTAAGATCAAGTTCCAATTATGGCTACCCCTGCCCGACAGGTATATGTCTATCCTGTAAGGAAATATATTAAAGGGTTATCTATCCTCAAGGAAGATCGTGGGCTATTGAATCTAAGGCTGAAACCTAAAATCCCTATGTCGAGTTCATTTTAAGTTTACCACATCAATCTTATTGGTGATCAGACAACAAGAAGCATTAAGCTTAAGACTCACTAAACAAACTAAAGAATTACCCATAAAAAGAAAATCAATTATTAAGTATGTGGATATTGTGTTTCATCACTTCCCTAGAATAAAATAAATTACTGGGGTTAGAGGATCCACTTTTAGAAATCTCAAATTATTATAATATGGAAATTGCCAGTATTATCCAATTAAGTTGAACCAGCCATAAAGGCGGTGTTATTATTTATCCATAAATCAGCCATATAGGCGGTAATTATCTGTCATCTAAAGACCAGCCATATAGGCGGTGTCACATTATGTTACATAATTAAAATCAGCCATTAAGGCGGAATCAACTTTTAAGTCATATTATTAAATCACAATTTCCATATTATAATTGAAGTGAGAATAATCTACCTTTTTTATTTCTAATTTAAAAATCTCCCTTATTATAATATATAAATATGTGTGATATTTACCAACCAGCCATATAGGCGGTATCCTGATTAAGTCAAATTAATAATTAATTACCAACCGACCAACCAGGCGGTATCCTCATTAAGTCAGGTTAAAACCAGTTTAAAAATAATTACCAAACCAACCAATATAGCGGTATCCTTATTAAGTCAGATTTTAAATAATTTATATATTATAATTAAGGGAGATTAATCTAAATTATAAAAGTAAAAAGCTTCACATTTACCCCAACAGTAAATTAACTACTGAACATAAAAGAACAAAAATAAAATAAAATAAAGTTTTATTACAAAAAGTAAAAGTGCATAATTAAAAATACTAAAAGTAAAAATGCTTAATTTAAATTACAAAAACTTAAACACACAAGATGCAATCCTTAAAGTCCTTACAAAACTCAAGGAATGCATGATTTGAATTCTGAAATCGAGCTGAATTTATAGGTGTCAGTAGGGGGTCGGCGTCGCGATGCCCAGCTCGCGTCACGACGCGGGTGATTGTTGACGTGCCAGCTTCTGGTTTATCGCATGGGATTCTGGATAAGGTGATAAGGTGACATGTGGCAAGGCGGCTGGGAGCTCAATTATTGCGACACGTGGCGGCTTATGATTGGCTGATTTCAGATTCTTATCCGCCACGTGTCAATTCGGATAAATGAGTCAATAATTGGTGCTGACGTGGCGACACGTGGCGAAAGTGACTGTCGGCACCATAGAATGATGACACGTGGCAAGCTGTGATTGGTTGATGATGACGTGGCGATGATGTGGCACTTTGACTCGGTCAACCGGTGATATGGATGATGAAATGGCAGACACGTGGAGTGACACGTGGCGATGGCGACTGTTGGCAACGTAGGATGATGACACGTGGCACAGTGCACGTTAGCAGATCGGCTGTGATGGTGACACGTGACACGGCGCATGTTAGCAAAGTCAAATTTCTCAAATTCTGACTTGTGGACCCGACGCACGTTAGTACTGTTCGGTGCACGTTAGGTGTCGCGACGCCAAAGGCTTGCGTGTCGCGATGCGCAGAATTATGAAAATGTCCTTTTGTCCAATTTTCACTATTTTGGTCCCAAATCACCTCCAGAATGTCCTGAAACTTTATTTATCTACAAAATAACACAAAATACATCAAAATATTCACAAAACTCAAGAAACTATACAAAATATTACCACTCATCACACCCTCAAACCTAACATTTTGCTAGTCCTCGAGCAAAACATAGAGTAAAATAACATAAATATCTTTAAAATAAAATTTAACTATGCCACTTTCGTAGGGATCACGGTTGCATTTAGCGTATGCAACAAGCCTTTAAACCCCTAGGTGTCCCTAGTGGACGAGTTGTAGTCTCGTGAGGGTTTACAGCAATGATACCCACAAACATTTTACAAAAGTAAAAATGTAGTGAAACTAATGCACAGAAAAGCAAAAAGACAAGCGAAAAGAGAATAAAGAAGTTACTGACTAATCATGTGAAACTTCTACTCCAAGTAACTAGTTGTTTTCTTTCTTTCTAAATTACATAATAAGTAAATTCTCCTATTATATTTACCATTCTCCATATACACAGCCAACAAAATATTAATCAACTCATTTTTTTCCCACAACAGTCACAAGTGCAGTTGATAAGAGAGTAATATTTTTGTCCTAAAGTTTTATCAGAATTCACACCTTTTTGTAGCAATGGAATAATTTTTCTCATTTTTATGATTTTTCTTTGATTTTTTTTATTTATATACAGTACCTTCCGTCTATGTAGCGAGTGTTGGGTCGGTGGCTCCCAAACCAGTTGGCTTTAGGGCACCAGGTGTTAAGACACCCCTACGGACTTAATTACTCAGACTTCAGATATATATATTTTTTTTGCAACATCCTTGATCCATGTAGCGAGCTTTGGGCTAGTGACTCCCAAACCAGTTGGCTTTAGGGCACTAGGTGTTAAAACACCCTTACAGACTTAATAACTCGGATCTCAGACGTTTTTTTTTTTACTCCATTGCTTTTTGAGATGCTTCCTTCAATTAAACTAGAGCACTGAATATTAAAAACTTTTCAATTTTTGCTCATGTCCGTATGTTACAATGCATGTTGATAATATCTGCTAACTGAGCATATGAAGATCCATTGTAGTCAGTATTATGGAGAATTCACAAATTAAATAATTTAAAATGAAATAAATAAAAATTAACTTGTTCCGAAATAGGTTTGAGATACGTCTTAGGAGTGGAAACTCCTTACTCATATATCTCTTACCAATTTCACCTTTTTAGTCAAAACAAAAATAAAAACGCAAAATATTTTTGTAATTTTTGAAAAAATTTCAATTTTTTTTATATTTTTCGAAAAATTTTGGACTAAAAATAAAAACAACACACAAACTAAAAATAAGGTATTGATCAACTAATTCCCTCCCCCAAACTTAAATGAGATATTGTCCCCAATATCTTAAATAGTAGAAGAAGAGTTTATAAGATAATACCTGGTTAGCTGAAATTCTACAGGAAATTAAAGGTTAAGATCCAGATTAATCCGACGCCTCTTACCACGATCGTCTTCGGACCAATTTATCTTTGAAATGTTAGGGTCAATTTGTGGTTCATATGCTACGATTTGGTCAATTAGATCCAGAGCAGTTCTGGCAGTGAAGAGGAGTTCTTTTAAAGGTTTTGACACGAATCCATTTCTCCGGGCATCATCAAGAAACACACAAATAAAATCATAAAATCCATCAACGTTGTACAGTCCAATTGGTTTCTGGTGTATGTTCGAGTTCGCCCAAGATAACACTATAAGAATTTCCTCGAATGTGCCCAAGCCACTGGCAAAGCAATAAAAGCATCAGCACGGTTAATCATTTCTACCAATCATTCAGACATACCTGGCACGATCAGTTCCTCTCCGTTTGATGGTCCAATAAGATTTGCCTCTACCAAGGGTTTTGGGATGATTCCCAAAACGTGACTGCCTCATTCATGTACGGCCTTTGAAACGATCCCCATTAGTCCAAGATTGCCTCCGCCATATACTAAGTGCATATTCCTTGCAGCTAAGACTCGACCCAATTCTCGTGCTGCCTCTACGTATTGTGGCTTAGTACCAACACTAGTACCGCAAAACACACAGATGTTTTCAACTCGTCTTCTTGAAGTAGCTTCCATGTTTTACTCTGGATGTCTTCAAAAGTGCAATGATGAGTTGAATTTATAACACCTGAAAAGGGTGAGTAATAATAGCACTAGTATCTTCCAAAGGACGATTGTTAGCTAAACAACAAAAGAAATCGTGAAAAGTCAAAAAAATATGGATCCTGTCTATGAAAATAAAGATAATTACAACAAAAAAGCAAATCCAAGCAATAATTAAGTCACCGGAATTGTGTACACAATACGCCATTCGCTTAGTATAAATTCATTAGGATGCGTCTCAAGAATCCATTCCTTACTCAGCCATCGCTAATGAATTATCTCTTATCTTTGCCAAACACCATTCCTTTTGTCTTATGCTTTGGTTGAGCTTTTCCCTACAAAAATAACACACAAAATTAAAAACTCTACAACATGTATACACAAAATATAAAAATAGAAATTACAACAAAGTGCATGGGTTGCCTCCCTACTAGCGCTAAATTTTTCGTCTTCAGCCAGACGTGACTGAAATCTATCCGTCAATGAGGTTTCAGCGTCGTTTTGGATGTCATATTAAAGACATTCCAATGTGTGTTGCTTTTGAAGGGTCTCTTCCAACGGTATGGTGGTAAAAATAATTTTTCCCCATTCAGTGCTTGTGCCACCTTTTTAACCTTTGTTGCTCCAGTGGTTCCTGAAAAGAACGAAAGAAAATCAGGAGGTCTTGTATGGTGCTTGACTTGGAATGGGAGTTCCATTCTGTAAAGCTTCTGGGTGATATCTTTGATCAGTACTCCCCAAAACAATGATGTTTCGCCTGAATGCATTGGATTCTCAATAAGTTCAGACATTTGCTCCTCCATTTGCTCTGTTTCTTGCTCCACCTTCTCTTCACAGATGTATTTTAAAATTTCCGTATTCAATTCTTCATCTGTAATCTGTGAAATGCATGCTCCATAAGTGTCAATCTGAGGATGTAAAGTTATGTCTGTTTTTAGGTCTTCATCCTCTTATCTGAGTGAAATGATTGGCTCAAGTAGATCTTCTTCAAACATTTTTGCAATGGAAGCTCCAAGATCTTCATTTGGAGGATAGAAAGTTTCATCCTCTTTTGTTGGCGCAGTTGGTACAAATAGCTTAGCTTCTTTATCCTCGTCAGAGTCAGAAGAATAATAAAAATCAAATTGAGACTTTGTTGGTTCAGGCTCCTGAACTGATACCTCTGATTCTTGATACTGTTCAGCTTCGTCCTCTGTTATGAAGTCATGATGAATCTCAGGATATTCGAAGGCTTCTTCAGTATTATTTGAATTTGCTCCGTGAGATATGTGATTCAAGTTATCTGTTAATTGTCTAACTTGATCTGTCATCCTCTGTATAGACGCCGCTTGACTCTGAATTTGTGCATCAAATTGAGCTTCCCGTTCCTCGAGCCAATCTTTGAGCATTTCAATCAACTGATCTTCCTCTGATGGTTCTGGTTCTTGATGAAGATCGTAGATGGATGGTGGATAAGATGGAAAGTATGATGGTTCTTCGTACCTTGAATGATTCCAATAATTCTGCCACTCTCAAAGGTATATACATTGATCGCTCGGGTGGTTACCATCACATATTACACATCTCCCCATTTCGTTCTGTTGAGCAAATGTAGAATTGCTTGATTCTGACATCCAGTGACAGTTGTTGGGCTGGATAACAGGCCTCGGAAAACCAGACTGTTGCTCCCAGATTTGGGGTGTATCTTCTAGTAAAGCTCGTGATCTCTCGATCTCCCAATAATGTTCCATTTTTCAATCACCTGAAAACAAAAGAAAGAAATAAAAATTACAGATAAAAATAAAGAAAATTAGATACAAGTAAATTAGATAGCTTCAAAATTAATAACTAAAGAAAAATAAGTTCCCGGCAACGGCGCCAAAAACTTGACCGGCTATGGGACACAGAAACTGGGCGACGTATGTTGTTCTAGGCTCGCGGCCTAGTTAGGAGTACGGAGTAGCCCACGGGGGACTAAATCGGAGAATAATGGAGTCGCCACCCGGTGTGAACAGGGACAAAGATTTAAGGCCGCACTCACCCCTTGCAAGGGAAGACCTCAAACCGTTGGGTTCAGAATGGTCCCTTATTTATGCCACTTGTAATAAAATGATTTGTGCAATAATCTAACCAAGCCTAAGCAACATATTGCCAAGGATAATTTACTCCTAAGTTCGTATGCATAGGTACAAAGCTCATATCTAAGTTTACATATAACATATTTTCATATTTGCATACAACCTATTTGCATACAATCTATGTCCAAATTTACATACAACCTACTTGCATATAATCTATGTCTGAATTCATGCATAAAGATAAATTGACATACGGAGGCATACAATTTCACATTGGTAGGCATAGATGCGCAAACAAATAACATTCATACAAGCATGCATATTAAGGAAAGACACTTAAGCGCATAATGGAAATGGATAACTAAAGAGGTAATACAAATACATAAGGAATAGACGTGCAATGACGTGATACGAAATATGATACCTAAGATTGACACACACGTGGGCATTTTTCAAGTGGTACGTGGAATTGTATCCCAAGTACAGACCGCACTACCGTCCATTCAGAATCAGCTACGGAATTTATGTCTGGGTTTCTATCCTATATACCACGAGAAATAATACCCAAATGCTATCATAACATGGATATACGAGTGACAATAGATCAAGCTAAGACAAGGGTAGATGATGCAATCAATGGATGGAAGACGCGGCAAATATCAGGGTAAAGGTAGGCTTTTAGGCTTTTCTTCCCCAAACGAGAACCTTTTAGTCCAACATAATAAGCTTATGCGGCTTTCATTACAATGCGTACAAAAATGAAGATAACTATATGGAACTTCGTAATGCATGCGTAAATAAATAAATGGTGTGCAAAATGATAGATGACATAGTAAGAAGCGCGGCAAAGCATCGTGGTAAAGGCTTTTAACCCCTTGACTTAGAGGACCTTTAATCCCACTTACTAAGCCCATGCGCAAACAACACAATACATAATATAAAAAATAAATACAATGATATCAGACTTCATGTATCCGATTGAACATATCTCACATCCAATCAAATATACATTATCCGGCGCGGCAAAGCATCGTGGTAAAGGATTTTAACCTCTCAGAATAGAGGACCTTTAATCGCACTTACTAAGCCCATACGCTAATAACACGATGCATATAAGAAATAAAGACAACAATATCGGACTTCGTATACCCGATGGAACATATCTCACATTCAACCGAATATACATCATCTGGCGCGGCAAAGCATCGTGGTAAAGGATTTTAACCTCTCAAAATAGAGGACCTTTAATCGCACTTACTAAGCCTATGCGCAAACAACACAATACATATATAAAAAGTAAAGAGAATGATATCGGACTTCGTGTATCCGATTGAACATATCTCACATCTAATTGAATATACATTATCCGGCGCGGCAAATAATCGTGGTAAAGGATTTTAACCTCTCAAAATATAGGACCTTTAATCGCACTTACTAAGCCCATACGATAATAACACAATACATATATAAAAAGTAAAGACAACGATATCAGACTTCGTGTATCCGATTGAACATATCTCACATCCAATCGAATATACATTATCCGGCGCGGCAAAGCATCGTGGTAAAGGATTTTAACCTCTCAGAATAGAGGACCTTTAATCGCACTTACTAAGCCCATGTGCTTTATCTCATCATTACATAAACAAATAACATGCGGAAATCAAGTAACGAATAATAAACAAATCAAAACAATATAAAACAAAATATGTGCCGTTTACTCAAGTGGTACGTAGAGTTGTATCCCGAGTACAAATCATACTACCGTCCATTCGGAATCGGCTATGAAATTTATGTCCAGGTTTCCATCCTATATACCACGAGAGGCGACACATTTTTCATTTTATTCAAGGACCGCAACATACATCATTTTACAATTCATGCATTTTCTATCTATTCAAGGGCCACAACATGCTTCACTCCAAAATAATCATGCAAACGAAACTCAATGAATATAAAAAATACAACTGAAAAATGGATGTGAAAGAATACCCTCAGGTCTAACCTTTTTCGTCGACTCTCGGACTCGCGTTTCACTGTGATCGGAAGGGTGAAAGCTCCACAACTTTTCTGGTTCACTGGTTTGTGTTTTTCCTCGCTGTTTCGCTGCTCAAGCTACTGTTTTTGCTCCGTTTCCCTGCTGTTTTGCTACTGTATTTCTGCTGTATTTTGGTCACTGTTTTTGGTGTTTTAGGTCACTGTTTGAGGGTATTTGGGCTGCTATTTTAGAGGGGAATTTTCGGTAGTTGCTAGCAGTTTTTGGGGGCTGTTTTGGGTGTGATTTAGGGACTGGTTTGGGTAAGTTTCAGTTTGTGTAAGTGGGCTACGGATTGAAATGTTTGGAGAGGGCAGTGCAAGTGCGTGAGTGAGGCTGTGTAGGGGGGTTGGGACGTAGACTACTGGCAGGTTTAAGGCTGTGTTTTGGCGTGAGTTTGAGGTGGATTTTGGGGGCGTTTGTGAGGCAGTTCAGGGTCTGTTTTTGGCGTTAGTTTGGGGATGTGTGGAAGGCTTTTAGTCACGGTTGGAGAGGGTTGTTTGCTTCGATTCTGGTCACTGGTTCAAGGAGGGCGTGTGAGGATCAGGTCAGTGAGCGTGTTGGTGGGGACGTGTGCGTTAATTGCTCTTGAAAGTGGCTGTTATAAGCGTCGCTTACGATGCTTGTTTTGGGGATGAAGATGTTTTTGTTAGGAGAAGTTAGAGGAGACTTAAGGCTTGTACGCGAAGGGTATTGGTTGTTTGTGTGAGTGCCTTGGGTTGTTTGAGGGTGGCTAGGCGTGATGGTCTGTGTGGCTATTGGGCGATGGCAAGGGGACGTGTTGCATGGGTGGAGAGTTGGTGATGAGTTCTGCGGGTTGTGGTGCGTTGAAGCTATGTGGTTTGTGAAGACAGATGGCGTGGGTGATTAAGGTTTATTTTCTTTGTATTTTTGTAAGAATGAGCTAGGAGAAAGGGTGAGAAAAGTGTTATTTTTATAGTGACAAACTAGGGTTTGCATGGATTTGAATAGGAATGAGACCAATTAGTGTCACACAAGGAAAATCAATTATTTGGTTGGAGACATGTCTTGGCTAGATTAGGAAGTTAGTATATTTAATTTGTATTGTTTAGGCATAATATTTGTTAAGTTAGGAATACAATATTTTTAATTAGGAATAATATTTTGTTGATTGATTTTAATTAGGCATGATTTTATTTAATGTTTTATTTAATTTGGTATATGATTTAATATTTTATTTAATTTGGTATATTATTTAATTAATATTTTATTTAATTGGGTTGTATTTTGAGGGTCTTGGGCGTGTGGGCCAAGTGTGGTGGGCTAGGTGTTGTGTTGGTTTGGTGAGTGGGTTTGGGCCAAGGTTAAATGGTTCTGGGTTTTTTAGGCCAAAGGTGCTTTAAAACGGAGGTCCAACGAGTGAGCTTGGAGCTAAACAAGCGGATAAAATTTAACGAAATACCGATTCCCTTCCGACGACCGTTTCCCTCAACTTCCTCGACTATAAAGGTAGTGCTTCCAAATGAGACTCATCATAGGGACTCACATGCAAAAATGCAATGCCTACAGTCGCCCCCACTTTGATGGGACTTGTGCAGTGTGTGACTTTGAACAATCCTATCAAAGTTATGCAATGCATTTTCACTTACCTGGCTCGCCAGCTGCCTCCTGACTTGCCTGTGCCTCGACCTGATTTTGATGACGTGCCATTCTTGGCGTGCTAAACCTCGTACCTAGGGTGTCGTGGTAGTCCACAATAGTCCACGATAATCCACGGAATCCACATAATCCACGATAATCCATAATAGTCCACGGTAGTCCACATAGTCCACAATACTCCATAATAGTCCACGGTAGTCCACAATAGTCCACATAATCCACAATACTCCACAATAGTCCACAGTAGTCCACAACATTTCACGATAGTCCACGGTAGTCCACATAGTCCACAACATTTCACGATAGTCCACGGTAGTCCACAACACTTTACGATAGTCCATGGTAGTCCACAACACTTCACGATAGTCCTCGGTAGTCCACATAATCCACAATACTTCAAGATAGTCCACGGTAGTCCATAATATTTCACGATAGTCCACGGTAGTCCACATAATCCACAACACTTCAAGATAGTCCACGGTAGTCCACATAATCCACATAGTCCATATGCCGTACCTGGCAAAACTGTTCTGATGATGGAGTGGGCCTCGACCCTGGGACGCATCCCAAT
Source organism: Zanthoxylum bungeanum (assembly GCA_019454045.1). NCBI lineage: Eukaryota > Viridiplantae > Streptophyta > Magnoliopsida > Sapindales > Rutaceae > Zanthoxylum > Zanthoxylum bungeanum. The sequence goes on from SKCR01036208.1 coordinate 57,441, forward strand.
AAATACAACCGACAACGGGGGCCTCGACCTTGGGACGCATCCCAATACCGCTGACAAAATGGGCCTCGACCCTGGGACGCATCCCATAACTGAAAATGATGATGATGTGGGCCTAAACCCTGGGACGCATCCCCAAACTGCTGATAATAAATTGGGCCTCAACCCTGTGACTCATCCCCAAAACTGATACTGATGATGATGTAGGCCTCAGCCCTGGGACTCATCCCTGAAACTGATGCTGATGTTGATGGGAGCCTCAACTTTTGGACTCATCCCCGAGACTGATACCGATGTGGGCCTCGCCCCCAGACTGATACTGATGTGGGCCTCAACCCTCAGATTACTACTGATGTCGGCCTCGCCCCCAGACTGATACTGATGTGGGCCTCGCCCCCAGACTGATACTAATGTGGGCCTCAACCCTCAGATTACTACCCGAATCTAACACCAATATGGGCCTCAGCCCCAGGATTATTACCCGAATCCGATACTGTGCTTTTGTTATGCCTGATTGGCTTGTCTTCGCCGCTTTCTCTTTTTCTTCTTCAAAACCTGTGAACAAAAAACAAAACAAACACAAAAGGGTGCAAAATGTGTTACGTGTATGCATGTATGCGTGAATGTTCCCATCCCGTCGGGTTAGGTCTTCTGCAAATTCTCTTGGTGACTGCTCGGTCTCAGGTAAAATACATCTTCAATCAGTCAACATTGATCGGCTCGGTGAACTCATTCCCTTCCAAGTCTGACAGCCTCACTGTCCCCGTTTCCCAGTTTCTGAATGACTATCTTATCTTTCTGTTTGCTTCTTCCGATGATTCCATGTGTTCTAAGCATCGTTGTGTATCATAGTACTAAGGTTGAATGGTTTTGTCAAATATACTCATGTTGCATATTCAAGCGAGTACGGGAAATGAACGTCTTTATTATCATTAGAAAAAGGCTCAAACAAACAGGCAAAATCAATGTCTATATTAAAAATACAAGATCAAACAAACTAGGAGGAACAACTTCATCATTCGCAGCACTGCCTTCTTCCTCAGCCTATGGTTCTTCATCGTTGTCACCCCATATCCCCATGTACGAAGCTTGGTGGTTGATAGCTTGGAGGACGAAGGTTTCGGACAAGCCAGAGTTGATCATGTAGGTGGGTGGGGGAACAGAGTGATAATTTGGTAGAGGATTGGTGTGTGTGTTTGGCTGTTCTCTTTCAGGGCCAGGGATCTTATGGGAGTCAGTTAAGTCTTGGATCTCATGGCGGAGACGGGTACAGCTATTGGTGTCATGGCCAGGTTGTTGGTGGAAGTGGTAGTAGCGGTTCATATTGAGGCTTGGTGGGGGAGGATTTGGGAGTGGTCTAGGTTTCAAGAGTTTTAAGAGTCCTTGCCTGGTCAGCTTCTCAAGCACTTTGGACAAGGGTCTACCCAAGTTAGAAAAGCGCATATTCTTAATGGTAGCAATCTCGGCAGTAGCGGGCTTGGTCTCAGAATGCCCTCCAAAATTCCTCCTATTCTAGCCATAAAACTTCCGGTTTTCCACCTCATCTTCTTCAATATCCATGACAGTTTCCCTTAGCTGTCGGAAATCCGCAATCATGGAAGTCATCCTCCTTAGCTTCCCATAGATGGAGGGCTTAGTACCCTTGATGATCATCTTTATTTGGTCCTTCTCCGAGGGCCTTGTTTGCATCTTTAGCAGCTGGCTTCTCCAGCGGTCCATATACTCCTTAAAGCTCTCCTCCGGCCTTTGCTTAGTATTCTCCAAGTCGCGGAGCGACAAGTCGATCTCTAAGTCTGTAACATACTGCTTCAGAAAAGCATCAGCTAGTTCCCTCCAATCTTCTTTAACCTTTTTCTCAAGGCTGTGATACCATACTACAGGTGCTCCCTCGAGTGACATCCCAAACATCTTTTGGACTTGGCGCTGTGATAGGCCCACTGAACTCATCATTGAGACATATTGCCACAGATGGACCCTCAGGTCCTCATTCCCGTTGAACTTAGCCATATCAAGCATCTTGAACTGAGCTGGCAGCTGTTCTTCGAAGGTCAACGCCTCATAATCCAACAAGTCCTCATGTTTCCCCTTCAGTTTACTGGTAACTGGCTCCATCTGATCACGGAGTTTCTGTATCTCGGCCTGAGACCCGGCTATTCTTCCCGTGCATATTCAGCCATATCATCCTCAAATACATGGATATCTTCACTCAATCTGTTCAGAGGCTCTTCACGCCTTACATTCTCAGAGTTTCCCCCAGCACGGGGCACAACCATATTTGCCATGGCAGTAGTCAAGGCTTGCAACTGTTCGGTAATCTTGGCGAAACCATTTTCCAACTGATCTGTCCGGGATACCTCGTTATCGGATGTACTCATATCTGTTACCGGTCTTTTAGTGAGTCTTTCCTCTTCCCTAACCCAACGGGAATCTATAATGGCTTTTAGACACAAGGATTAACATGATGCGTGTATGCATGAAATAAATGAGATGCATGCGATATAAGGAATATATCAACTCATTAAAATTTTCACATAAATCGGCCCATCATCATTTTAGAAGCTTTTGGGCTAACTGTTATAGGAGTGAACTCGTCCCAGTTTAAATGGCCCAACAAGTTCACATCTCATGGCAAGAAGTCCAACCGTATCCAAATGATAATGTTCCTAAACACAAACATATAATGGCTCATTGGCGTTTTAGAAGCTTTTGGCCCAATCATCATAAGATACATTCTTGTCCCAATTTAAATGGCCCAACAAGCCCATACCTCATGACAAAAGGTCTGAATGGATCCAAACGACAATGTTCCCAAACACAAGCATATAATGGCCCATTGGCGTTTTAGAAGCTTTTGGCCCAATCATCATAAGATATGTTCTTGTCCCAGTTTAAATGGCCCAACAAGTGATGAGTGGTATTTATATCACTATTTCCCACTCATTTAACTTAATATTTTGTATAGTTTCTTGAGTTTTATGAACGTTTTGATGTGTTTTATTGTTATTTTGCAGATAAATAAAGTTTGGACAGCACTGGAGGCAATTTGGGGCAAAACCGGACAAAAATGCGTCAACAGGATTATTTTGGTCTTCTTCGCGTCGCGACTCTGGATCACTGCGCGCCGCGACGCCCAGCGTGTGCCGGTTCTGCTAAAATGCGCCATGGTCAACGGGTCAACAATTTGAAAAGTTTGACTTTGCTAAAATGCGCTGTGCCACGTGTCACCATCACATCCGATCTGCTAACGTGCGCCGTGACACGTGTCAACATCATATGCTGCCGACACTCTGACATGACACGTGTCGCCTCCACGTCATCAGACACGTCAGCAAGTCAACCGAGTCAACATGCCACGTCAGCCTCAGCCAATCAGAATTTGACACGTGTCGCCACGTGTCGCCATCCCATTGTGCCGACAGTTGTACAGTCAGCCGCCACGCCACGTCAGCGCCACGTGTCGCCACGTCATCGCCACGTCGCCTCCTCGTCATCATGACGTCAGCATGACGTCATCACAATAATTGAGAATTAGCCGCCTTGACACGTGTCGCTTGCACAGTTAGCCGCCTCGCTACGTGTCGCCGTCTCATTGTGCCACGTCGACATTTGAGCGTCGCGACGCGCAACGCCTTAGCGTCGCGACGCGCGCACAGTTCCCAAACAGTGAATTTTGTTTTGCTATAAATAGGCCGCGAATTTTCATTTTTCATAATACCTTTCTCTCTCTTGATTTCTCTCTCTAGAGAGAGTTTCTCTCTCTAGATTTTTATTTTTATTTTTTTATTTTTTTTTTTTATTTTTAGTTTTGTAAATAATTTAATTACGTTTTGTAATAGTAATTTAATTTTTACTTTTTACTTTTTACAGTTTTTACTATTCACCATGTTGAAGTAACTTTTTCAGCTAGGGTGAAAGGTAATTCTTCTACTATTGCTATTTAGATTAATCTCCCTTAAAAATAATATATTAACTATTTAAAATATTGACTTAATAAGGGATACCGCTATATTGGTCGGTTGGTAATTTAATTTTAATCTGGTTTAAACCTGACTAATCACGGATACCGCCAGACTGGTCGGTTGGTAAATTTATTTTTGGTTCCGCCTTAATGGCTGGTTGGACTTAATTTGACTTAATCAGGATACCGCCAGACTGGTCGGTTGGTAAATTTAACACAAGTTTATATATTATTTTATGGGAGATATCTAAATTAGTAGTAGTAAAAGTAATTCCTTTTACCTTAGCATTTTATTTTATTGTAATTTACTTTTCAGCATTTTTACTTTATGTCTTTTAATTTTATGTTTTTACTAGTCCTAATTATGTGTTAGTTAATTAGGGGTTGTGATGACTTTTAATATCACCGGTTTATAAGGGATTATTTTATAATTTGGGTAATATAAAGATTTATTTATTGAGTCTTAATCTTAATGCTTTTTTAATAACTGCCCATTAATAAAATTGATATGGTAAATCTAAAATGAACTAGACATAGGGATTTTAGGTTTCAGCCTTAGACTTAATAACCCACGATCTTCCTTGAGGATAGATAACCCTTTAATAGATTTCCTTACAGGATAGGAATATACCTGTCGGGCGGGGGAAGCCATAATTGGAACTTAAACTTAATGAATCCAGATAATTTGGTTGACATAGACATATGGTTCAATTGGGTTAAACTGGGTATTTGTGTCTGACCATCGACAGAGGCTTACACATAATTTAGTGTTCCAGGTTAATAAATCAATATATTACCAACTTTAAGATAACCACTTCATCTTTAAAATGATATTAAAAGAAATCACAACCCTAGATCTTTGTGTCTTTTGTTATTTTCCTTAGTATTTTCTTTTATCTTTTTATTTATTTATTTAGCAAATCTTCAATCAACCAAATCAATCAAGCAATCAATTCTCTTCTCCCTTTAATTAGATATTTGTAAATAAATAGATTCAACAATTAATAACAACAGTAGGAATTAAGTCCTCGTGGGATCGATATTTTTATACTACTTGAACGATACGTGCGCTTGCGTTATACGTGTGTGTTTACGCCGGTCAAGTTTTTGGCGCCGTTGCCGGGGACTTATATTTATTGAGTTGTTAATTTTGAAGCTATCTAATTTACTTGTATCTAATTTTCTTTATTTTTATCTGTAATTTTATTTTCTTTCTTTTGATTTCAGGTGACTTAAAAATGGAACATTACTGGGAGATTGAAAGATTACATGCTTTACAAGAAGATACACCCCACATCTGGGAGCAACAGTCCGGTTTTCTGAGGCCTGTTGTCGAGCCCAATGATTATCACTGGATGCCAGAACCAAACAATACTACATTTGCTCATCAGAACTCAATGTGGAGATGTGACATATGTAATGGTGACCACACAAGCGATTATTGCGAATACAACTACCATCCAGGGTGGCAGAACTATCAAGATCCTTCATGGTATGACGAGCCAACATATTTCACAGAACCACATTTTCCATCTTATCCGCCATCTTCCTTCGATCCTTATCAAGAACCAGAACCATTTGAGGAAGATCAATTGATTCACATGTTCAAAGAACAGACAGCTCAATTTGATGCACAAATTCAGAGTCAAACAGAATCCATACAGAGAATGACAGATCAGATCAGACAATTCACAGAAAACCAGAACTATAAACCTCAAGAATCATTTTCAGATGACACTGATGAAGCCTTCGAGAACCCAGAAATCCACAATGACATTTCAACAGAGGAGGAGGCTGAGCAGTATCAACAATCAGAGGTATCAGTTCAGGAACTTGAACCGGCAAAGTCTCGATTTGATTTCTATTATTCAGATTCTGACGAGGATGAAACTGAAATATTTGTACCAACTGCATCAAAAATTGAGGATGGAATTCTGTATCCTCAAAATGAAAATCTTGGAGAATGCTTTGCACAAATGTTTGATGAAGATTTACCTGAGCCAATCATTTCACCCAGATCAGAGGATGAAGACCTAAAATCTGACATTTCTTTTCATCCTCAGGTTGACAATTTTGAAACATGTATTTCACAGATGACAGATGAAGAGCTGAATGCAGAAATTTTCAAATACATCTGTGAAGAAAAGGTGGAGAAAGAAACAGAGCAAATAGAGGAACAACTGTCAGAACTTAATAAAGATCCAGAGTATTCAGGAAAAACATCGCTGTATTGGGGAGTACAAATCAAAGATATCACCCAGAAGCTTGACAGAATGGAACATCCATTCCAAGTCAAACACCATACGAGACCTCCTGATTTTCTTTCTTTCTTTTCAGGAACCACTGGAGTAACAAAGATTAAAAAGGTGGCACGAGCACTGAATGAGAAAAAACTCTTTTTGCCACTTTACCGTTGGAAGAGACCTTTCAAAAGCAACGCTCACGGGATTGTCTTTAATCGGACATCCAAAACGACACTGAAACCTCCTTAACAGATAAATTTCAGTCACGTCTGGCTGAAGACGAAAAATTTAGCGCTAGCAGGGAGGCAACCCATGCAATTTGTTGTAATTTATTTTTCATATTTTGTGTGAACTTTTTAATTTTTTTTGTGTTAGTTTTGCAGGAAAAATTAAAAACGGAATTTTTCAGGACAAAAGAGGCCAGTACAAGCGGGATTTTCAAAATAAAAATTTGACAAAATCACGAAGATATAAAGTTGATCCAGGAGACGGCCAAGTAAAGAGACATCTTTTGAGAGGCGTCCCTATGGATTTATCCGTCGCAAGACATGGTTTTGCCAAAAAAAAAAAAAAAAAAAAAAAAAAAAAAAAAAAAACGTCCGAGATCCGAGTTATTAAGTCTGTAAGGGTATTTTAATACCTAGTGCCCTAAAACCAACTGGTTTGGGAGTCATTGGCCCAAAGCTCGTTACATGGATCGAAGATGCTGCAAAAATATTTTCATATCTGAAGTCTGAGTAATTAAGTTCGTAGAGGTGTCTTAACACCTGGTGCCCTAAAGCCAACTGGTTTGGGAGCCACCGACCCAAAGCTCGCTACATAGACGGAAGGTATTGTATAAAAATAAATAAAAAATAGAGAAAAAATCAAAAAAAAAAATCAGAAAAATCAGAAAAATTATTCCATTGCTACAAAAAAAAGGTGTGAAATCTGATAGAACTTTAGGACAAAAATATTACTCTCTTATCAACTGCACTTATGACTGTTGTGGGAAAAAATGAAATGATTAATATTTTGTTGGCTGTGTATATGGAGAATGGTAAAAACAATCGGAGAATTTACTTATTCGGTAATTTAGAAAGAAACAAAACAACTAGTAACTTGGAGTAGATTTTTCACTTGATTAGTCACTTTCTTTCTTTATTCTCTTTTCGCTTGTCTTTTTGCTTTTGTGTGCATTAGTTTTAAATACCTTTTTACTTTTGTAAAATGTTTGTGGGTATCATTGCTGTAAACCCTCACGAGACTACACTCGTCCACTAGGGACACCTAGGGGTTTAAAGGCTTGTTGCATATGCTAAATGTAACCGTGATCCCTACGAAAGTGGCTTAGTTAAATTTTGTTATGTTATTTTATTTTGTATTTTGCTCGAGGACTAGCAAAATGTTAGGTTTGAGGGTGTGATGAGTGGTATTTATATCACTATTTCCCACTCATTTAACTTAATATTTTGTATAGTTTCTTGAGTTTTATGAACGTTTTGATGTGTTTTATTGTTATTTTGCAGATAAATAAAGTTTGGACAGCACTGGAGGCAATTTGGGGCAAAACCGGACAAAAATGCGTCAACAGGATTATTTTGGTCTTCTTCGCGTCGCGACTCTGGATCACTGCGCGCCGCGACGCCCAGCGTGTGCCGGTTCTGCTAAAATGCGCCATGGTCAACGGGTCAACAATTTGAAAAGTTTGACTTTGCTAAAATGCGCCGTGCCACGTGTCACCATCACATCCGATCTGCTAACGTGCGCCGTGACACGTGTCAACATCATATGCTGCCGACACTCTGACATGACACGTGTCGCCTCCACGTCATCAGACACGTCAGCAAGTCAACCGAGTCAACATGCCACGTCAGCCTCAGCCAATCAGAATTTGACACGTGTCGACACGTGTCGCCATCCCATTGTGCCGACAGTTGTACAGTCAGCCGCCACGCCACGTCAGCGCCACGTGTCGCCACGTCATCGCCACGTCGCCTCCTCGTCATCATGACGTCAGCATGACGTCATCACAATAATTGAGAATTAGCCGCCTTGACACGTGTCGCTTGCACAGTTAGCCGCCTCGCTACGTGTCGCCGTCTCATTGTGCCACGTCGACATTTGAGCGTCGCGACGCGCAACGCCTTAGCGTCGCGACGCGCGCACAGTTCCCAAACAGTGAATTTTGTTTTGCTATAAATAGGCCGCGAATTTTCATTTTTCATAATACCTTTCTCTCTCTTGATTTCTCTCTCTAGAGAGAGTTTCTCTCTCTAGAATTTTTATTTTTATTTTTTTATTTTTATTTTTTTATTTTTAGTTTTGTAAATAATTTAATTACGTTTTGTAATAGTAATTTAATTTTTACTTTTTACTTTTTACAGTTTTTACTATTCACCATGTTGAAGTAACTTTTTCAGCTAGGGTGAAAGGTAATTCTTCTACTATTGCTATTTAGATTAATCTCCATTAAAAATAATATATTAACTATTTAAAATATTGACTTAATAAGGGATACCGCTATATTGGTCGGTTGGTAATTTAATTTTAATCTGGTTTAAACCTGACTAATCACGGATACCGCCAGACTGGTCGGTTGGTAAATTTATTTTTGGTTCCGCCTTAATGGCTGGTTGGACTTAATTTGACTTAATCAGGATACCGCCAGACTGGTCGGTTGGTAAATTTAACACAAGTTTATATATTATTTTATGGGAGATATCTAAATTAGTAGTAGTAAAAGTAATTCCTTTTACCTTAGCATTTTATTTTATTGTAATTTACTTTTCAGCATTTTTACTTTATGTCTTTTAATTTTATGTTTTTACTAGTCCTAATTATGTGTTAGTTAATTAGGGGTTGTGATGACTTTTAATATCACCGGTTTATAAGGGATTATTTTATAATTTGGGTAATATAAAGATTTATTTATTGAGTCTTAATCTTAATGCTTTTTTAATAACTGGCCATTAATAAAATTGATATGGTAAATCTAAAATGAACTAGACATAGGGATTTTAGGTTTCAGCCTTAGACTTAATAACCCACGATCTTCCTTGAGGATAGATAACCCTTTAATAGATTTCCTACAGGATAGGAATATACTGTCGGGCGGGGGAAGCCATAATTGGAACTTAAACTTAATGAATCCAGATAATTTGGTTGACATAGACATATGGTTCAATTGGGTTAAACTGGGTATTTGTGTCTGACCATCGACATAGGCTTACACATAATTTAGTGTTCCAGTTAATAAATCAATATATTACCAACTTTAAGATAACCACTTCATCTTTAAAATGATATTAAAAGAAATCACAACCCTAGATCTTTGTGTCTTTTGTTATTTTCCTTAGTATTTTCTTTTATCTTTTTATTTATTTATTTAGCAAATCTTCAATCAACCAAATCAATCAAGCAATCAATTCTCTTCTCCCTTTAATTAGATATTTGTAAATAAATAGATTCAACAATTAATAACAACAGTAGGAATTAAGTCCTCGTGGGATCGATATTTTTATACTACTTGAACGATACGTGCGCTTGCGTTATACGTGTGTGTTTACGCCGGTCAACAAGCCCATACCTCATGACAAAAGGTCTGAATGGATCCAAACGACAATTTTCCCAAACACAAGCACAAGTAAATAATTCTTATTAGTTCTACGACTAAGGTTCACATGCGGGTTTACGGGGGTGTGGACAAAGGCTCTTGCTGACGAAGGATTACCCACAACTAGGTCTCCCCACTCAAGGGTCCGGGCGACCAAGTGGGCGCACCTTTTTTATACACTAAGGTACGTGCCAACGAGCTATGGTGTGTGACTGACTGTCAAATGGATTTCCTGTTGTAGATTCCCCAGAGGGAGGGTGGAGCGAGGCTCTCTTAAGTACCCAAGCCTCTTATGATCTTATCGCTTGGTGTCAGGAATAAACAAAGAGTCCTCCAAATTAGTCTGTCACAGTAGGCTATGAGTAGATGATTATCTAGGTGCCTTCACAGCTTTTTCCTTATAGAAAGGTAGTGAGTGAAGGAAGACACCAAACCATTACCTAGCCTTAAAAATGCCTTTGATTAAACCCCTTTCAACCCACTATAGGAACAGTTAACTTAAAGCACAAATCACAATATTACAAGACATTATTTCGGGGCCGATTCTCTATCCCAGTGGAGTCGCCAGACTGTGGGACACAGAAACTGGGCAACGCATGCTGTTTTAGGCTCGCGGCCTAGTTGGGAGTACGGAGTAGCCCACGGGGGACTAAACCGGAGAATAATGAAGTCGCCACCCAGTGTGAACCAGGACAAAGATTTAAGGCCGCACTCACCCCTCGCAAGGGAAGACCTCAAACCATTGGGTTCGGAATGGTCCCTTACTTATGCCACTTGTAATAAAATGATTTGTGCAATAATCTAACCAAGCCTAAGCAACATATTTCCAAGGATAATTTACTCCTAAGTTCGCATGCATAGGTACAAAGGTCATATCTAAGTTTACATACAACACATTTTCATATTTGCATACAACCTATTTGCATACCATCTATGTCCAAATTTGCATACAACCTACTTGCATATAATCTATGTCTGAATTCATGCATAAAGATAAATTGACATACGGAAGGCATACAATTTCACATTGGTAGGCACAGAAGCGCAAACAAATAACATTCATACAAGCATGCATATTAAGGAAAGACACTTAAGCGCATAATGGAAATGGATAACTAAAGAGGTAATACAAATGCATAAGGAATAAACGTGCAATGACGTGATACGAAATATGATACCTAAGATTGACACACACGTGGGCATTTTTCAAGTGGTACGTGGAATTGTATCCTAAGTACAGACCGCATTACCGTCCATTCAGAATCGGCTACGGAATTTATGTCTGGGTTTCCATCCTATATACCGCGAGAAATAATTCACAAATGCTATCATAACATGGATATACGAGTGACAATAGATCAAGCTAAGAAAAGGGTAGATGATGCAATCAATGGATGGAGGACGCGGCAAATATCGTGGTAAAGGTAGACTTTTAGGCTTTTCTTCCCCAAACGGAGAACCTTTTAGTCCAACATAATAAGCCCATGCGCCTTTCATTACAATGCGTACAAAAATGAAAATAACTACATGGAACTTCGTAATGCATGCGTAAATAAAGCAATGGTGTGCAAAAGGATAGATGACATAGTAAGAAGCGCGGCAAAGCATCGTGGTAAAGGCTTTTAACCCCTTGATTTAGAGGACCTTTAATCCCACTTACTAAGCCCATGCGCAAACAACACAATACATATATAAAAAAATAAAGACAATGATATCGGACTTCGTGTATCCGATTGAACATATCTCACATCCAATCGAATATACATTATCCGGCGCGGCAGAGCATCGTGGTATAGGATTTTAACCTCTCAAAATAGAGGACCTTTAATCGCACTTACTAAGCCCATACGCTAATAACACGATGCATATAAGAAATAAAGACAACAATATCGGATTTCGTTTACCCGATTGAACATATCTCACATTCAACCGAATATACATCATCCGGCGCGGCAAAGCATCGTGGTAAAGGATTTTAACCTTTCAAAATAGAGGACTTTTAATCGCACTTACTAAGCCCATGCGCAAACAACACAATACATATATAAAAAGTAAAGACAATGATATCGGACTTCATGTATTCGATTGAACATATCTCACATCCAATTGAATATACATTATCCGGCGTGGCAAAGCATCGTGGTAAAGGATTTTAACCTCTCAAAATAGAGGACCTTTAATCGCACTTACTAAGCCCATACGATAATAACACAATACATATATAAAAAGTAAAGACAACGATATCGGACTTCGTGTATCCGATTGAACATATCTCACATCCAATCGAATATACATTATCCGGCGCGGCAAAACATCGTGGTAAAGGATTTTAACCTCTCAGAATAGAGGACCTTTAATCGCACTTACTAAGCCCATGCGCTTTATCTCATCATTACATAAACAAATAACATGCGGAAATCAAGTAACGAATAATAAACAAATCAAAACAACATAAAACAAAATACGCGCCGTCTACTCAAGTGGTACGTGGAGTTGTATCCCGAGTACAGATCATATTACCGTCCATTCGGAATCGGCTATGAAATTTATGTCCGGGTTTCCATCCTATATACCACGAGAGGCGACACATTTTTCATTTTTTTCAAGGGCCGCAACATACATCATTTTACAATTCATGCATTTTCTATCTATTCAAGGGCCACAACATGCATTTTACTCAAGCTACTGTTTTTGCTCCGTTTCGCTGCTGTTTTGCTGCTGTATTTCTGCTATATTTTAGTCACTATTTTTGGTGTTTTAGGTCACTGTTTGAAGGTATTTGGACTGCTGTTTTGGGGGGGAATTTTCGGTAGTTGCTGGCAGTTTTTGGGGGCTGTTTTGGGTGTGATTTAGGGACTGGTTTGTGTCAGTTTTGGTTTGTGTAAGTGGGCTACGGATCGAACTGTTTGGAGAGGGCAGTGCAAGTGCGTGAGTGAGGCTGTGTAGGGGGGTTAGGACGTAGACTACTGGCAGGTTTAGGGCTGTGTTTGTTGTGTGAGGAACGGACAAAACCGAGTGCAGCGGAACCCACCCGAGATCAAATCCCGGGTGAATAATTAATTTTTTTTTCATCAACTTGAAATTTTCCTAATGCACTAAAAACATTTCCATGCATTAAAATAATTACCATAAGCCAATTAAAATTTTCAGCACACTTAAAAATATTTATCAACTTTTGATAAATCATTCCAAGCAATAAATTAATTTTCCAACTCTTGGAAAAATTAATCCATGCTAACAAAATAATTTTCCAACATTTACAAAATTATTCCAAGCATATTACATAATTTCCAACTCTTGAAAATTACTCCAAGCATACAAAAATTTCTATATCAACTATATATCAATTTTCATACACTTCAATGCTTCCAATTCCTCACTTACATTCTTCCAATTAATCCAACAAATCTACAACAATTTTTCCCAACAATAATCATCAACAAATCTAACAATAAATATACAAATTAAATTTACCAACAAGCTTTCAACTCTTTGCCAATTTATTGAATCTTTGCCTCCAAGCTTTTCCAAATCCTCCAAGCTTTGAACTCCTTCAAGATCCACCAAATTGAGCTCCTCAAGAACAAGTCTTGGTGATCAAAAGGTGGTTTGATCACTCAAGAATAGTGTTGACGGCTGATTTTGGTCTCAGGGCAATATGAGAATATTACTCCCGAGACAATCCTCCCTCAATAGTGAATTTGTTTGGTTATGGGGGACCAAAAGCAAACTTAGAAAAAGACAGATAAATGCACCAATCGACAAGGAGATTTAACGTGGTTCGGTGGATCTTGGTCCGACCTACGTCCACGGGCACAAAAAGGATGATACTTTTATTACTCAAACACGATTCTCAGCTCTCTCTTTTGTTTACAAGTCTCACAATAATGATCTTGATCTCAACTTTTAACTTGTCCCCCTTATGCACACTCTACCCTTCTATTTATAATAGTGTAGAAATCATATTCCTATTTGTACAAGAATTTCCTAGTTGAAACAATTTCCTTTTCCCATAAGGATTCTTAGTCAAAACTATTCCCTTTTCCCATAAGGATTCCTAGTTTAAAACTACCATTTCTTCATTTATCCTATTAGGACATTGATTTATCAATCCCTGTGAAAGTAGGATAACTTGTCCTTTTCCCTGTAGAAATATGATACATTGTCTTCTGGAATACGCCTCGTCATATGGTCGGTTTTTGGCATGGTCGGCTACCACAGTCCTTTGAGTTTGGGATACTACCACCGATCTGGTAATGTTCGGACACCCGAACTCAGGTGGTCGGTCAGTTAGTATAAAGTGCTCGGCTTATTACCGTCAAGTGGTCGGGTCGGCTTTAACAGTCTCGATGAATGGAGTTACCCATTTTACCCATCCCGTGCTGCTTAAATATCATAGTGCTTAAAAACATCATCAACATCTATCCCCTAGTTCTCGGTAACAACGAGTTTGCGAGTTGATGCCGGGAACTATAAAAAAAGATGTTGATGGTGTTTTTAAGCACTATGATATTTAAGCAGCACGGGATGGGTAAAAGGGGTAACTCCATTCATCGAGACTGTTAAAGCCGACCCGACCACTTGACGGTAATAAGCCGAGCACTTTATACTAACTGACCGACCACCTGAGTTCGGGTGTCCGAACATTACCAGATCGGTGGTAGTATCCCAAACTCAAAGGACTGTGGTAGCCGACCATGCCAAAAACCGACCATATGACGAGGCGTATTCCAGAAGACAATGTATCATATTTCTACGGGGAAAAGGACAAGTTATCCTACTTTCACGGGGATTGATAAATCAATGTCCTAATAGGATAAATGAAGAAATGGTAGTTTTAAACTAGGAATCCTTATGGGAAAAGGGAATAGTTTTGACTAAGAATCCTTATGGGAAAAGGAAATTGTTTCAACTAGGAAATTCTTGTACAAATAGGAATATGATTTCTACACTATTATAAATAGAAGGGTAGAGTGTGCATAAGGGGGACAAGTTAAAAGTTGAGATCAAGATCATTATTGTGAGACTTGTAAACAAAAGAGAGAGCTGAGAATCGTGTTTGAGTAATAAAAGTATCATCCTTTTTGTACCCGTGGACGTAGGTCGGACCAAGATCCACCGAACCACGTTAAATCTCCTTGTCGATTGGTGCATTTATCTGTCTTTTGCTAAGTTTGCTTTTGGTCCCCCATAACCAAACAAATTCACTATTGAGGGAGGATTGTCTCGGGAGTAATATTCTCATATTGCCCTGAGACCAAAATCAGCCGTCAACAGTTGGCGCCGTCTGTGGGGAACTCAACAAAAAGCAGCTCGCGTAGTAAGACGATGGCAGAAGATGGAAATCACCGATCGTCAGGGATTTCACCAGATAGTTCGGGAAATCCAGGATAAAGGTCTGTTGGCCGAGCCTACTTTGAGGAAGTTCCCGATTGAGGAGGGAAATAGTAGGGCATACTGTATCTACCATAACGTAAGGGGACATGCCACGAATGGGTGCAAAGACCTGCGGGAGCATGTGGAAGACTTGGTGAAAGAAGGCTATCTCAGTGTGTACATAGACCATTCGGTTTTTGAGGTCGACCAAGTTGATAGCGGAAGTCATCCGGTCGGATGCGTGGAATGCTGAGATGCAGAGATGATGTATTAAGAAGAGCCTTGCTCGTAGTGACCCTTGTAGAGTTGCAAGAAAGGCAACGGATCCCAAAAAGGTGAGTAAAACCTCTTCTGACTTAGATTGACATTTGATTATGCTTGTTTCTTATGGCTCACACAATGGTTTTGATATTTTTTTTACGGCTCGGGTCTGCTCTTGTACCGCCGAGACCGATGTTTCTTTCCGACTCGGGTCTGCTCTTGTACCGCCGAGAACGATGTTTCTTTCTGGCTCGGGTCTGCTCTTGTACCGCCGAGACTGATGTTTCTTTCCGGCTCGGGTCTGCTCTTGTACCGCCGAGACCGATGTTTCTCTCCGGCTCGGGTCTACTCTTGTACCGCCGAGACCGATGTTTCTTTCCGGCTAGGGTCTGCTCTTGTACCGCCGAGATCGATGTTTGTTTCGGCTCGGGGCTGGATTTCATTCCGCCGAGGCCGCTTGGTTATTCGGCTCGGGGCTGGATTTCATTCCGCCGAGGCCGCTTGTGTTATTCGGCTCGGGGCTGGATTTCATTCCGCCGAGGCCGCTTGGTTATTCGGCTCGAGGCTGGATTTCATTCCGCCGATGCCACTTATTTATTCGGCTCGGGGCTGGATTTCGTTCCGCCGAGGCCGCTTGGCTATTCGGCTCGGGGCTGGATTTCGTTCCACCGAGGCCACTTGTTTATTCGGCTCGGGGCTGGATTTCATTCCGCCGAGGCCGCTTGGTTATTCGGCTCGGGGCTGGATTTTATTCCGTCGAGGCCTTATGGTTTATTCAGCTCGGGGTCGGGTTACGTCCCACCGAGTCGGCTTCTTTGGACTGGGGATGTAACATTCCCCCAGAGCCAAGTCTTTCTTTCAGCTCGGGGTCGGGTTACGTCCCACCGAGTCGGCTTCTATGGACTGGGGATGTAACATTCCCCCAGAGCCAAGTCTCTCTTTTAGCTCGGGGTCGGGTTATGTCCCACCGAGTTGGATTCTTTGGACTGGGGATGTAACGTTCCCCCAGAGTCAAGTCTTTCTTTTAGCTCGGGGTCGGGTTACGTCCCACCGAGTCAGCTTCTTTGGACTGGGGATGTAACATTCCCCCAGAGCCAAGTCATTCTTTTAGCTCGGGGTCGGGTTACGTCCCACCGAGTCGGCTTCTTTGGACTGGGGATGTAACATTCCCCCAGAGCCAAGTCTTTCTTTTAGCTCGGGGTCGGGTTACATCCCACCGAGCCGGCCTCTATTAGTCTGCGGAGGTGACATTCCCCCAGAACTAAATGTTCTTCCCAGCTCGGGGTCGGGTTACGTCCCACCGAGTCGGCTTCTCTGGACTGGGGATGTAACATTCCCCCAGAGCCAAGTCTTTCTTTTAGCTCGGGGTCGGGTTACGTCCCACCGAGCCATCCTCTATTGGTCTGGAGATGTGACATTCCCCCAGAGCCAAATGTTCTTCTCAGCTCGGGGTCGGGTTACGTCCCACCGAGTCGATCGTCATCAGCATAAGGGCAAAGCATTTTCTCCACGGGTAGATAGCGGGATCCTCGTTGACTGAGCACATGAAGGTAGCAGGAATGACCAGATTTACAGCCAAGGCATTTTTCTCTGCGGTTCCTGGAGTGACCACCGACGGATTCATCGGCACACCATCTTTTTTTATAGTTCCCGGCATCAACTCGCAAACTCGTTGTTACCGAGAACTAGGGGATAGATGTTGATGGTGTTTTTAAGCACTATGATATTTAAGCAGCGCGGGATGGGTAAAAGGGTAAATTCCCTTGTTGATCGAGATCATTAATACCGACCCGACCACATGAGTTATGGGTCGAGCGCTTATGATCGGTAACCCGACCACTTAAGATCGGATGACCGACCATTATCAGATCGACAACAACATTCTCAGTTCAAAGGACTATTATGACCGACCTCATGAAGACCGACCATATAGCGAGATATGCTCCAGAAGATGACACCCTATTCTTGCGGATAAGATGACAAGTTATCCTATTTTCATGGGGAAAACTGGTGAGTCAGAGTCCTAGTAGGATAAAGAAAGTAAGGGTAGTTTTGATTAGGAATCCTTATGGGAAAAGGGAATGGTTTTGACTAGGAATCCTTATAGGAAAAGGAACCTTATGGGAAAAGGAAATTGTTTCAACTAGGAAATTCTTGTACAAATAGGAATATGATTTCTACACTATTATAAATAGAAGGGTAGAGTGTGCATAAGAGGAGGAAGTTAAAAGTTGAGATCAAGATCATTATTGTGAGACTTGTAAACAAAAGAGAGAGCTGAGAATCGTGTTTGAGTAATAAAAGTATCATCATTTTTGTGCCCGTGGACGTAGGTCGGACCAAGATCCACCGAACCACGTTAAATCTCCTTGTCGATTGGTGCATTTATCTGTCTTTTGCTAAGTTTGCTTTTGGTCCCCCATAACCAAACAAATTCACTATTGAGGGAGGATTGTCTCGGGAGTAATATTCTCATATTGCCCTGAGACCAAAATCAGCCGTCAACAAATAGCAACCAATTTTTTCCCAAAATTCAACTCTTGAACCATAGAAAAAGTGAAGATCTCCAAGAACTTCAAGAACAAGAATCAACCTCTAACTCTTATGGATTAATTCTATGCTCATGATATTATGTTTGGGTGATTTATGGTGAGAGATTTGGTGAACAAAAACAAATAAAACTCAGCCCTCTTTCTTCTTTTGGACTCTCGGCAGAAGCAGTGAAGGGATGGGTTTTTATTTCTGTGTTTTAATTCGGTAGAGGATGAAAGTGAGCAAACCAAAAAACAAAAACACTTTTGTTTTTCCCTTTTCTTTTTTATATACGGCAGTGGCAGTGAATGAGTTTAAAAGCAATTTTCAATATATGCTTTTAAATGGTTTTCAGCAGTAGTGAGTGTAAAAAGGGGGAAAAAATGCTTTTCATTCTTTTGATTTTTATTAATTCTAAATTATAGTTTAAGGGAATCTTTTCCCTACACCACATATTGGGCTGGCAGGTTTAGGGCTGTGTTTGTTGTGTGAGGAACGGACAAAATCGAGTGCAGCGGAACCCACCCGAGATCAAATCCCGGGTGAATAATTAATTTTTTTTCATCAACTTGAAATTTTCCAATGCACTAAAAACATTTCCATGCATTAAAATAATTACCATAAGCCAATTAAAATTTTCAACACACTTAAAAATATTTATCAACTTTTGATAAATCATTCCAAGCAATAAATTAATTTTCCAACTCTTGGAAAAATTAATCCATGCTAACAAAATAATTTTCCAACATTTACAAAATTATTCCAAGCATATTACATAATTTCCAACTCTTGAAAATTACTCCAAGCATACAAAAATTTATATATCAACTATATATCAATTTTCATACACTTCAATGCTTCCAATTCCTCACTTACATTCTTCCAATTAATCCAACAAATCCATAACAATTTTTCTCAACAATAATCATCAACAAATCTAACAATAAATATACAAATTAAATTTACCAACAAGCTTTCAACTCTTTGCCAATTTATTGAATCTTTGCCTCCAAGCTTTTCCAAATCCTCCAAGCTTTGAACTCCTTCAAGATCCACCAAATTGAGCTCCTCAAGAACAAGTCTTGGTGATCAAAAGGTGGTTTGATCACTCAAAAATAGCAACCAATTTTTTCCCAAAATTCAACTCTTGAACCCTAGAAAAAATGAAGATCTCCAAGAACTTCAAGAACAAGAATCAACCTCTAACTCTTATGGATTAATTCTATGCTCATGATATTATGTTTGGGTGATTTATGGTGAGAGATTTGGTGAACAAAAACAAATAAAACTCAGCCCTCTTTCTTCTTTTGGACTCTCGGCAGAAGCAGTGAAGGGATGGGTTTTTATTTCTGTGTTTTAATTCGGCAGAGGATGAAAGTGAGCAAACCAAAAAACAAAAACACTTTTGTTTTTCCCTTTTCTTTTTTATATACGGCAGTGGCAGTGAATGAGTTTAAAAGCAATTTTCAATATATGCTTTTAAATGGTTTTCAGCAGCAGTGAGTGTAAAAAGGGGGAAAAAATGCTTTTCATTCTTTTGATTTTTATTAATTCTAAATTATAGAAAACAAATCCAAGCCATATAAATTAAACTATGGTTTAAGGGAATCTTTTCCCTACACCACATATTGCTAAAAGCAACTTAAGCAAAGTTAAAATTAATCTCACCAACTTTAATAACTAAGTTACCTTTTATGAATCATTTAGTTACTTTAACTAAACAATCCAATTTACTTTAATTAATTAATTGTATAAGCTAAGTAATTAATATTGTATATTAATTTAACAATTAAATTAATTCACAAATAATTACTAATTTAATATAAATCAAATTTACATTAATTATACAATAAATTTATATCAACTCTTGATATAAAATTAATTAATTCAATTCATCTCATGAATTATCGGATTAAACAATTTAATCATAAATACCCAAAAAATACTTTGTCAACATTTGACGAGAGGTCGCCCTAGTGCTCAACGAGTAAACTCAATATAATGGAACTCTCTAGGCTCACGTTCGGTTGTTACGTATATATATACATATATATCTCATATATTTGTATACATATTTCATGAAGGACTGTCCACCTACAAATCATGACTAAACAACACGACACGTCGAACCATACAAGTCGAGGTTAAAACGCTAATGTATAATCTCTTCGTCATTAGCATTTCCAATTGAGTAAGGTTATAGTTATACTATCAAAACCTTATCTACTCAATATATGAAACTTTTCATCATTATATTCCATTAATAAATAATATAGCAAAACTCTTTTTGAATATTATTTATAATGTTAAAGAAACAATTTCTTCAACGAACTTTCGGCCAAAAGATTTCCGGAATATATTCTGAAAATTTCTGGAAACAAAATCCAACCATATGGACTGAAGAATCCTCATCTTAACACACACCGATCTTCGTGAGCATCGGTCTATACCTAACAGTCATCCAGAGGTCAGACCATGAAAGGTCTCTGACATGCATGATATCAGGCACAGAGGATCACTCACAAGACCACCGTGGTGTCTCAAGTCAAAGGACCACAATAACTACTCAACTCGAAAAGATAACTATTGACAGTTTTATGGAATATCTATTAGTCATCTTTTATGAGTTTATTCAATATTCATTCCACTAATGAATATCCGCATTTCTATACGAACTTCTGCTAAGCTCACAGTCTGTTGAGACAAACCATATGTCCATTACATATATAGACAATGCACTAGTCTTACCAATATAATGACCGACCCATGTCAATATATCTAGACCAGAAATAATTTATATTCGAGAGAATGCGTGATATTTCTCAACACCATTTGCAACTCTTGCAACTATATCACCATATGTTGTAACTCTCGGGTCTTTACTAATTTCATATAAGGTTCCGAGTGTAACTCGAAATCTCTAACTCTTAGAGTAATCTAACTCTTAGATTTACAATATATAAATAAAAGTAAGAGTTTTACCATATAAATAAATAAATAACCATGATAAAATAAATATTATATTGCATAAATATCAAATATTCATACAAAAAGTGAATGGTGCTCGATCACCATTTCCAACAGTGTTTTGGCGTGAGTTTGAGGGGGATTTTGGGGGAGTTTGTGAGGCAGTTCAGGGTCTGTTTTTGGCGTTAGTTTGGGGCTGTGTGGAGGGCTATTAGTCACGGCTGGAGAGAGTTGTTTGCTTCGGTTCTGGTCACTGGTTCAAGGAGGGCGTGTGAGGATCAGGTCAGTGGGCGTGCTGGTGGGGACATGTGCGTTAATTGCTCTTGAAAGTGCTGTTATGGGCGTGGCTTAGGGGATGAATACGTTTTTGTTAGGCGAAGTTAGAGGAGACTTAAGGCTTGTACGCGAAGGGTAATGGTCGTTTTTGTGAGTGCCTTGGGTTGTTTGAGGGTGGCTAGGCGTGATGGTCTGTGTGGCTATTGGGCGATGGCAAGGGGACGTGTTGCATGGGTGGAGAGTTGGTGATGAGTTGCTGCGGTTGTGGTGCGTTGAAGCTATGTGGTTTGTGAAGACAGATGGCGTGGGTGATTAGGGTTTATTTTCTTTGTATTTTTGTAAGAATGAGCTAGGAGCAGAGGTGAGAAAAATGTTATTTTTATAGTGACAAGCTAGGGTTTGCATGGATTTGAATAGGAATGAGACCAATTAGTGTCACACAAGGAAAATCAATTATTTGGTTGGAGACATGTCTTGGCTAGATTAGGAAGTTAGTATATTTAATTTGTATTGTTTAGGCATAATATTTGTTAAGTTAGGAATACAATATTTTTAATTAGGAATAATATTTTGTTGATTGATTTTAATTAGACATGATTTTATTTAATGTTTTATTTAATTTGGTATATGATTTAATATTTTATTTAATTTGGTATATTATTTAATTAATATTTTATTTAATTGGGTTGTATTTTGAGGGCCTTGGGCGTGTGGGCCAAGTGTGGTGGGCTAGGTGTTGTGTATGTTTGGTGAGTGGGTTTGGGCCAAGGTTAAATGGTTCTGGGTTTTTTAGGCCAAATGTGCTTTAAAACGGAGGTCCAACAAGTGAGCTTGGAGCTAAACAAGCGGATAAATTTTAACGAAATACCGATTCCCTTCCGACGACCGTTTCCCGCAACTTCCTCGACTAAAAAGGTAGTGCCTCCAAATGAGACTCATCATAGGGACTCACATGCAAAAATGCAATGCCTACACCGGCGTAAACACACACGTATAACGCAAGTGCACGTATCGTTCAAGTAGTATAAAAATATCGATCCCACGAGGACTTAAATCCTGCTGTTGTTATTAATTATTGATACTATTTATTTACAAGTATCTAATTATAGGGAGAAGGGAATTGATTGCTTTTGGTTGGTTGAATGTGGATTTGCTAATTAAAATAAAAATAGACTCAAAAGAAAATACTAAGGAAAATAAAAGAAAAGACTCAAAGATCTAGGGTCGTGACTCTACACAATATTATTATAAAGATGAATTGATTCTCTTATATCTGTGTAATAAATCAGTTTGCTAACCTGGAACACGAAGATATGCAAAAGCCTCTGTCGATGGTCAGATGCAAATACCCAGTATAACCCAATTGAACCATATGTCTATGTCAACCAAATTACCTGGATTCATTAAGATCAAGTTCCAATTATGGATACCCCCACCCGACAGGTATATGTCTATCCTGTAAGGAAATCTATTAAAGGGTTATCTATCCTCAAGGAAGATCGTGGGCTATTGAATCTAAGACTGAAACCTAAAATCCCTATGTCTAGTTCATTTTAAGTTTACCACATCAATCTTATTGGTGATCAGACAACAAGAAGCATTAAGCTTAAGACTCACTAAACAAATTAAAGAATTACCCATAAAAAGAAAATCAATTATTAAGTATGTGGATATTGTGTTTCATCACTTCCCTAGAATAAAATAAAATACTGGGGGTTAAAGGATCCACTTTTAGAAATCTCGAATTATTATAATATGGAAATTGCCAGTATTATCCAATTAAGTTGAACCAGTCATAAAGGCGGTGTTATTATTTATCCATAAACCAGTCATATATGCGGTAATTATCTGTCACCTAAAGACCAGCCATATAGGCGGTGTCACATTATGTTACATAATTAAAACCAGCCATTAAGGCGGAATCAACTTTTAAGTCATATTATTAAATCAAAATTTCCATATTATAATTGAAGTGAGATTAATCTACCTTTATTATTTCTAATTTAAAAATCTCCTTTATTATAATATATAAATCTGTGTGATATTTACCAACCAGCCATATAGGCGGTATCCTGATTAAGTCAAATTAATAATTAATTACCAACCGACCAACCATGCGGTATCCTCATTAAGTCAGGTTAAAACAAATTTAAAAATAATTACCAACCGACTAATATAGCGGTATCCTTATTAAGTCAGATTTTAAATAATTTATATATTATAATTAAGGGAGATTAATCTAAATTATAAAAGTAAAAAGCTTCACATTTACCCCAGCAGTAAATTAACTACTGAACATAAAAGAACAAAAAGAAAAGAAAATAAAGTTTTATTACAAAAAGTAAAAGTGCATAATTAAAAATACTAAAAGTAAAAATGCTTAATTTAAATTACAAAAACTTAAACACACAAGATGCAATCCTTAAAGTCCTTACAAAACTCAAGGAATGCATGATTTGAATTCTGAAATCGAGCTGAATTTATAGGCGTCAGTAAGGGGTCGGCGTCGCGACGCCCAGCTCGCGTCACAACGCGGGTGATTGTCGACATGGCAGCTTCTGGTTCGTCGCGTGGGATTCTGGATAATGCGACATGTGGCTGCTCGTGATTGGCTAATTTCATATTCTTATCCGCCACGTGTCAATTCGGATAAATGAGTCAATAATTGGTGCTGATGTGGCGACACGTGGCGAAAGTGACTGTCGGCACCATAGAATGATGACACGTGGCACGCTGTGATTGGTTGATGATGACGTGGCGATGATGTGGCACTTTGACTCGGTCAACCGGTGATGTGGATGATGACGTGGCAGGCACGTGGAGTGACACGTGGTGACACGTGGCGATGGCGACTGTCGGCACCGTAGGATGATGACACGTGGCACGTCGCACGTTAGCAGATCGGCTGTGATGGTGACACGTGGCACGGCGCACGTTAGCAAAGTCAAATTTCTCAGATTCTGACTTGTGGACCCGGCGCACGTTAGCATTGTTCGGCGCACGTTAGGCGTCGTGACGCCAAAGGCTTGCGCGTCGCGATGCGCAGAATTACGAAAATGCCATTTTGTCCAATTTTCACTGTTTTGGTCCAAAATCACCTCCAGAATGTCCTGAAACTTTATTTATCTATAAAATAACACAAAACACATCAAAATATTCACAAAACTCAAGAAAACTATACAAAATATTAGGTCAAATGAGTGAGAAATAATGATATATTTACCACTCATCATCCACACCCAACGAACAGACGGAGGTCTGATCTTAAAAGATCGTTGACATGATTGTCATTAAAGTTGAAAGATATCCTACATATCTACAGTGAGTCAAATGAGCTAATATACTACTCAACTCGAAGATTCATTTTGACGTTGATGTACCATCTATTAGGAATCTTCAAGTGAGTCGTTCGATATTTATCCAATAAATACCTACATGTCTATATTAGACTCTCTAAGACTCATGGTTAACTGCGATAAGCCATTGAAACTATTTCAATATACGACATGTATCAGTCTCATTGGTTTACTAACTTGACCATGTATGTAAACCTTGACTATGAACTATTTTAAGAATGAATCAAGCTATAATGTTTCTCAGTGTCTGTTGCGACGCTTTTGTAAGTACATTACAACAACTCATTCTATGGACTATTTACATCTTTACCATTAAACAAAAAATTATATTGATGAAAGTACTAAATTTTATTCAAAATAAAATATAAAAGTGCAACGTATTCACAATAAATACATCAAAAATTGGTGCGCCGAACACCAACTATAACAATAATATATATATATATTTTAAGCTTTCTCATCGCGTCACATGACACATAATCTCTACAATTAATTTTTTTTATTACCTATTATAATAAGAAAGTATAATATATTCTTCTATTAAAATAAAAATATGTGTGACACATAATCTCTACAATTAATATTCTTATTATTAAATTATAAAATTAAAATGATAAATTATTAAAATAAAAAACTTATTACAATATAAAAAAAAACTCCTATTAAAATAAGAAACTTAAATAATAGTCTTCCATAAAACCTAGCCAATTTTTTGGATTTCAGGTCTATTATTATTATTTTTTATTTTGATTTATTTTTATAAGTTTTTTTATTTCATGAATTTTTTATTATTTATTGTGCTTCAAGATGCAGACTGTGACTATTATTAGCTTTTACATAATGAATTATAAAATTAAAATAATAATAATAATTAAAATGATAAATTATTAAAATAAAAAACTTATTACAATTAAAAAAAAAACTCTTATTAAAATAAGAAACTTAAATAGTTGCCTTCCATAAAACCTAGTCAATTTTTGGGATTTCAGGTCTATTATTTTTACTTTTTATTTTGATTTATTTTTATAAGTTTTTTTATTTCATAAATTTTTTATTATTTATTGTGCTTCAAAATCCAGACTATAACTATTAGCTTTTACATAATGAATTATGAAATTAAAATAATAATAATTAAAATAAGAAACCTATTACAATATAAAAATTAAATCTCCTATTTATTATTAAATTATAAAATTAAAATATCTTTATAATTTTTTTATTATTAAATTGTAAAATTCTAATATGAAACCTATTACAATATAAAAACATAATCTCATATTAAAATAAGAAACATATTAATTAGATTAATTAACTAATTAATTAATTAATTATGTAATTTCTTATTATTAAATTATAAAAATAAGTCTCATTAAAAAAAAATACGTGGTACATAATTTCTATAATTAATTTTTTATTATCTATTATAATAAAAAGATATATCGTAATCTTTTATTGAAATCAAAAAAATGCGTGACACATAATTTTTACAATTAATTTTTTATTAGTAATTTTTAAAATTAAAATAAAAAACTTCTTACAATATTAAATCATAATCTCCTACTAAAATCAGATATATAAATAGCAGCCGTCCACAAAAACTAACTAATTTTTTTTATTTTTTTTTGGGATATATTGTATTTATTATTTTACTTTGAATTATTTTATAAGTTTTTAACGAATTTTTTAGTATTTGTTGTATTTCATGATGTAAACTCTGATTATTAAATCTTGAACAGTGACAGTCAAGATTTCAAGTTCGATAACAAAATTTAAGCTTAGATTGAATAAATTACATTAAATTTCATTAGAATTCAATCGAAAGAAAATTTAATGCTTTTAAAGTTATTTATAAATAGAAATATATTTTTAGATGAGAGAGTAAAATGAGAGAGAAACTCTACTATGCATTAGAAATATTATTTGAGAATTGATTGTTAAACAAGTGAGAAATAAATATTAAATGTAAGTAAACTAACTAGATCCGGATCATTTACAAGATAAATAGCTAAAATTATATTAAAATTTTTATAATAATATAAAATTATAATCAAATATATAATCAATCCGTACAAAATACAGATCTATTATAATATAAAGAGAAACAAAATTTTATCTTTAAATTTTAAACGTCCCAAAGCTCAAAATTCACAGTACCCGAGGCCGAGCCTCCCCGAGTTCCTCTTATTCCTCTCTGAAAAAGCGAAGCAGTTCTGATACACGTCTGTAAAATGACCGCTTTTTGGGACCATTTCCCTCTCCCAACAACATCAGCTAAAGAATCACATGGCTTTACTCATTCTTTTCTTCCTTCCTTTTTCAAGGGTCAAATTACACTGCCTCTCAACGGTAATATATATATATATATATATATATATATATATATATATATATATATATATACATTAGTTTTTGCCCATACCTATGACACGGTGTTACAGTATTTGGCCCGTGCCTACGGCACGGTGTTACAGAATTAAATGATTTTATTTTTTAATTAAATGATGCACGTGCCTACGGCACGGTGTTACAGTATTTGGCCGTGCCTACGACACGGTGTTACAGAATTAAATGATTTTATTTTTTAATTAAATGATTTTATTTTAACTTTCTATTTTTTAATTTGAAAATTTGAAAATTTTTGACCCTTTCCATCAATCAATTCACTATCTTTCCTCCAATTACCAATGAAATGATCTGGGCCGTCAATTAAGCCACATAAAGAGAGCCGTTGGATACACTCTCTTTATATATATATATATATATTCATGAACTAGTTAAAAACATCATCCACTGCAATTAGTTATTGTTAATTTGTCATCAGTCTAGCTGTTTTGCTATACACTCTTTGCTAGTTTCAGGATCATTACATCTAATAAAATAATTAACATCAGCTTCTGTGGTCCCTTACTCCCTAAAACACACATAAACATAAAGCCAGAGAGAGATTAAGATGTTGAAATGTCCTTTCAAGTAAAGCACTAATAGAGACAGCATGCTAGATTACAGACACACAGCGAGTTCTAATTAACTTAACATAGAAACACACCGTTCATGGCACGACACTTGCACTCGCACCACAGGTTAAATATCTGTTAATATAACTTTTCAATAATTAGCCAATGGAATCTCTATCTATCCCTTGACCATTGAGCTTCTAGGTTCGGACTCGAGCCTTAGGCCTAAGGAATTCTATTGGCTAATAACTTTAATAATTAGCCAATGGAATCTCTATCCCTCATGCACATGCACTTCCAGAAATTCTAACACCCTTTTTTCCGTCCTTTTTGAAAGAAAATTTTAAAAAACGACAAAAATAATAAAAACGAGCTCCTTATTTTCTATTAATTAAGTTAGAGCTGGCCGAATGAGTGAGCGAGATATGCTAGTGCTCCAAGTAGGGGTGCGTTCATGTATGTAGATGGCTCTGATTGCTCGTAATCTGACCGTTCGTCTGGGAACCTATCGTGTTGATCGGGCCCACCAACAATTGCACCCACCAGAATATTGGGGTTGGGAGATTGAGATTTCATGACATTGAAGCCTGAGGAGCATTGGATCTTGGCTGGATGTGCAGCAA
This sequence comes from Zanthoxylum bungeanum, assembly GCA_019454045.1. Classification (NCBI taxonomy): domain Eukaryota; kingdom Viridiplantae; phylum Streptophyta; class Magnoliopsida; order Sapindales; family Rutaceae; genus Zanthoxylum; species Zanthoxylum bungeanum. The sequence continues at coordinate 85,579 of SKCR01036208.1, forward strand.
CGGACGGCAGTGATGATCCCCTGTGGTGTATCCTTTGCGGGTACCTTGGACCATATCCCACCATATAGGACATCTTCAATGGGTTGTCCCCCAACAAGTAGTCCACCTGATAATCCACAAATTACAGTCAAAATAAGTTATAAAATTTAACTTAAAAATCAGATAAATTAATAAATTTACCTGTTTCCTGGCAATGGTCCGGAGCCTCTTTGGGGTAACAGTGGTACCACCGCAGTTAACAATTCTGTGGGCAGAGGTTAAGTACTTGGCATATGTTACGAGCAAGAATGAAGTGGAGGTAACATATTGCATGTTGCTATCACTCATCTTGAACAGAAGCCCACCTGTTAATCAATTAACAAGTACAAACAAAAATAGCCGTTACTAAAAAGTTACACACTTTTGGCATTTATAGAGAACAAGAGAGTGGAGAAATTAACCTGGAGTGTATTGGGCTGAAGAGAAAGGGGCCCCTGGAATTAGGGAGCAAATGAAATTATCTGCGTGGTCCTTGTACTCATGGAGGGACTGTAACTTTTGAACCAGAAATGCCTGAAAAAGAATGATCAAAAATCAAGATGAAGAGCCATTTCATCAACGTTTAGGAGAATAAATTAGTACAAGAAATGAGAATGAGACCTTGGAGAGAAGAATCCTAGCTCCAACGTGCTTGTTATCCCATCCAAATGTGTTATCATATTCTGCAGCTCCAAGAATCTGTCCATTAACTTGAATGTAGTTGAGGTAGGTTGGGTTCTTGGTAGCCTTGTGCAGCCAAGCAGCGCCCCACAACAGCTCATCCTTTCAACGGTAAGACACGGTAAAAAAAAAAAATGCTTTGACACTTAAAAGGGTATGTATGTTTCAAGAGCATAAATCTTTACCTGGTAACCAGAATATGAGCAATAGAATGGGCAGACAAATTTCTTTAACCCGTTGCTATAGGCTCCTCTGTACTTATCAGCAAACTGAAAAACCTGTACACAAAAGCAGAAAAACAAATCGCAATTTATTTGAGAAAATGGTTTTGTAGGCAGAGAAATGCCTTATTTTGATGACATCTTTTCAGATGTTTATGCTCTAATAAAAGTTTTACCCTGATAGCTCTTCTGACCAAAAGTTTGGAGTATGTTGGGTCACTTCTCCTGAAGACCAAAGAAGCAGCGGCTAAAGCAGCAGCAGTTTCTCCAGCCACATCAGAACCAGGAGAGTTCTTGTCTATCTTGATAACAGTCCTTGGGGTATCCATATCTTCTGGTCTCTCCCAACAAGCATGGTCCTTGTTAGCATCACCCACCTACAAAATGCAAAACCCAAAAAAGAAAAATAAATCAATCTCTTTGTCTTGTGTCCTCATCAAATGAGCATAATATGCACATTCTCTATAAAGAGAGAGCAGAGATTTTAAGAATGTGACCTGAACATAGATGGTGCCTGGATGTACAGTAGCTTTGAGGAGATAATCAGTAGCCCAACGAATGGCTTGTCTGGCATTTTGCAGCTCACCTTTCATCAACCCACCAAACTCAATGACACTCCATGAAAGCATGGTGGTTGTGAAAGCCATGGGGAACCCAAACTTCACATTGTCCCCTGCATCATAGTACCCACCAACCAAATCAACCTGCATTTTCATGTAGACGCTCATATCAGCAAAACTCACAACATAAAAGAGCAAACTTTTCCAAAACGAGTTCTGTGTAAACTTACATGCATGGCTGAGCCATCAGAGAGACCAGAGTCTCTCCTCCAAGTCATCCTCTGGTTAGATGGGAGCTTTCCAGACCTTTGGCCTTCAAAAAAGAGGATTGATTTGGTGAGAGCATCTCTGTAGTTGTGTTTAGCAAAACGAGGGCGGTGGTTGTGCTGCTGAAAAGCAGCAGGAAAGCCATTGCAGAGAAGCAGGGAAGTGGTGAACCAACAAAGAAGGACCAAGAGAGTAAAGGGGGAAAGGGGGAAAGCCATTTTTTGAATTGGGGCTGCTGCTCAAAATAAAGAAACCCAACGAACCAACCAACAAAGCCGCAGTGAAGAACAGAGGCCTGCGGGGCTCTGTATTTATAAAGCAAAAGCTGCCACTGTTTAAAGTCCTGCTTGGTTACAACAGTTAATGAATCCACGTTCTCTTAAACAGCCTAACAGGAGCTTTGCCTTTATTAACTAATTCATTAATTAAAGGTTAACAGAATCCATTAATTAATTCTTTCTTCCCCAGTTTTTAAAATAAATGTAATTATTTCTTCTTCTTTTGCTTTGGATGAGGGATGTTTGTGTGGATTGTTTCAGAAGTTGATGACCAATTAATACTGGTCACATGGGACTTCCAATAACATTGATATAAGATATGATGGATGCTGAAATAATAATTTTGTTATGGAAAAATCTTCAGTACCGATTTTGTGTTCAGCACTTCGGTTTTTATTTTCTTCATCAGCATTGAATGCTTATCCTTTTATTATAGTAAAATCTCAATGTATTTAACAAGTAAGTTGCATAGGTGGATATATTCTGATGTTTCTTTTGGATCAACGGCATAAATCGGAAATCAGCATCATCATAGCATATTCAAAGTCTACTAAGTTATTCTTCTTTGGTAGGATGGTGAGATGGTACAATCAAACGATAATTAAATAATATATGTAAATTATGTAAAATAAAATTATCATTTATTTATTTTTATTATTTAATACGAGTGATAATGTATTATTATATTATTATATGGATGACATAATATTACCAATATTATCGTTATATAATATAATTTTTCCAAAATAAGAGTTATTCTTGGATAATGTAGATAGTTTTAAGAAAAAGGGCATATTTTGGTATCCATTCGGTGAGTGAATGAATGTAACTATTAACTAATAAGCTCCCGCTAAACTCGAAATCTCCTGTCGGATAAAGACGATGAATATAAACATGGGGCTGATTTGAACTCAAATACTTGCTGTCGGAGGATGTGATGAACTAAAACAATGGGGCTGATGCTGATGCAAACATACTCGAGATGCTTGAGTGAGTGAATAAAAGCCCATACATTTGTAAGCTCTATGAACTTCAGATACTCATCCCTATGAACATGATACCAAGAGAACCCCATCCATTCAAACGAAATTAAAATATTTAAGAGTAGGGAGCACCGATTCATTTGCGTTATTCTCATACTTTTTCAAGTTTTTCTTATAATAAAGTGGAAATGACAGTGCCATGGTGTTATAGAGAAATTCGGCAACGTTTAAATGGAAGCTTGAGGAGTGTACTTTTTCATCAATCAAGTCAAGCCCAAGCCCGTGACTTGTTAATTAATTAAAGCAATTAATATTTGTACACTCTTCTGATATATAATTGAAAAAAATAAATAAAAAATGCGAGAAGAACACGAGTAGATCATCACATAATATATTTCAAAAATAAAAATCACATAATAATAATAAAAAAAGAATCTCTTTTTAATGATTGTTCTGAATTTTTTTTTTAATTTTTTTTTGGTAACATACAGCAGTCAGTTAAAGAGTGGGAGAGTAAAGAGGAGCAGCAAGGCCGGAAGGCATGTTTTCTCGGAGTAATTTTTTGGTTCAACGGAGATATGTATGACGTGATATCACCAATAAATTAGTAATTGAAATGTATGATTTAATATCCATCTTTTTAGTTATTTTTTTAATATTTTAACACGTGTTACAATGAATTATTAAATTATTACACGTATTACGTGATATCTTCGTTGTATCGTTGATTTTCTTGTTGCCTAGACATAGAATGTTCAGCCACAACGGAGCCAACCAAAGGAAAATATTGAAAAAGCATCACAAAAGATGGCCAGTGAGACCGGTGTATTATTGAAAATACAAAGCTAGGGGTTATAGGTTACAAAAAATAATTGAATTGGATAATAAAGTTTTTATTTTTAATAATAATAAAAAAAAATTGATAAAAGGATAACAAGTGTTTGATGAGAAAGCGACATTGGATTGGTCCAATCAGTATGATCATGTGCAATTCTGAATTCTGCTCACATGCAAAAGCATATGCATATGCATATGCATATTCATATTCATATTCATGTTCATCTTCTTCTATATGCATGCCTCTCTGTCAAAAGGAGATAAGACTTGAAAATCAAACTGCAACAAAATTCTGACACAACACTTCTCTTTGAAGATGCAAGTTTAATAGGCCGGAACATGGAATGTACAGTACGTAGTTCCAAATGGATCTTTTACCTTGTGAAACTATACTTGAATACCACACACCTTTCAAATAAAAAGTACAAGTTGAATGCCTAATTGCTTCTAGTTTTGCAACTGGGTAACATGTTTAGAGTTCGCTGAATAAGTTTTCCATTTCTCTATTCTCATCCGATAATGCATCACGTTTCCACACCACTCATACTGTGAACCTTGCCATTTGACACAGGTCAAAAACATAATAATAACAATGACAAATTAAATTAATTAATTAATTAGATATTTGGTTGTTGTTATTTATGATAGTTTATGTTAACTTTAAACTTTGACACTCATTTTAATGTTGATTTCACACAATCATTATTAAATATTACTTTACATATTTTTAATATAAACATTAGATTACATGAAATCAATAGTTAAAAAATTGTGTCAAAATTTTAATTTAAAATAGGCCTAACCTTTATTAATTTAATTGCCTTTATTAAATGTATTTTTTCATACTATACTTAGATTATAACAATATTATAATTATAACTATATGAATTTTTAAACTCAAGTAAATTTAATAATTCTGGAAGAAATTAACTCTCAAAAGTTACGTGCAAAGGTTATTTTTACACGTCCAAAAGTTTGATTGTACGTACGTACTTTCAAAATTAACAAATGAAATATTGATAAATATCTATGTAGCACCCCATTAATCTTGACCACTATTACGTGATGGGACGCATGATACATGATATAAATCATGTCCGAACACGTATACATTCATGTAATGACTTTTTGGATATTCGGTAAATTCCTCGCAATTCCGATATGGAATTCATTCCAAGATTAAATCAGAACAGCCTGTAATTTTTAGGTCGTACCTTTTTCATACGATCTCCGATTATTATGAACGTTATATATTCGGAAAGCTAAGACCGAGACCTACAACGCCCGCGTTGGATATTTTTCCAAAATCGAATCAGAAATGGGTCAAATATTGAGATTTATGCTGATGCTACAGTAAATTCGAGTGAGATCTAGAATGGGCCGATGTGGCACAATTTTGGCTACTCTTTTCATCACAAAAATCAGTATTTTTCTCTATAAATAGAGCACTATTCATCATCCTTCTCTCAAAACCAAAAACATGAATAGCCTAGAAAATTCTTCCCCAAATTTCTTCATCTCTCAATACCATTCTTGAAGGTTGAGGTGACAATCTCAAGCTCATTCCTTAAGTATGTAAGCTTCTAACTCTCTTTCTTTCATTATTTTTCAATTTGGACAATGAAACTAGAACCCCAAATTCGCACCTTGTATGCCCTAGAGTTTGGAGTGGCTCAATTGGCTTTGAAAGTGTTGTTAGCATGCATTATGGGAAGTGTCTTGATAGTAATAGCGTAGAATTGAGTCTTTTGTGTATGAATGAGATGAGGGAATTGTATGTTGAGATTGGATGACATTTGAATAAATGATATTGTGTTTGGGATGATGATATATTGGTATAGAATGTATGAAGTTTAATAGAGTTTGTTGACGGCTGATTTTGGTCTCATGGGCAATATGGGTTTTTTACTCCCGAGACAATCCTCCCTCAATAGTGAATTTGTTCGGTTATGGGGGAACCAAAAGCAAATTTGGCAAAACACAGATAAATACACAAATCAACAAGGAGATTTAACGTGGTTCGGCGGATCAGATCCAACCTACGTCCACGGACACAAACCGAATAATACTTTTTATTACTGAGATATGCTTCTCTGATATCTCTTGTGTTTTACAAGTCTGATCGTAATGATCTTGATATTGATTCTCATGCCTTTTACACACACTCTACCCTCCTATTTATAATAGTGTAGAAATCAGATTCATTCTCCTACAAGAATTTCCTAGTTGAAATAATTTCCTTTTCCCATAAGGATTTCTAGTTGAAACTACCTTCACTTCCTTTATCCTATTAGGACACTAACTTATCAAATTTTCCCCATGAAAGTAGGACAACTTGTCATCTTATCTGTAAGAATAGGGTATCTTATCTTCTGGAGCATGTCTCGCCATATGCTCGGTCTTCATGAGGTCGGTCACGATGGTATTTTGAACTGAGAATGCTGCTATCGATCTGATAATGCCCGGTCATCCGATCTTATGTGGCCGGGTTACAGATTATAAGTGCTCGGCCCCCAACTCATGTGGTCGGGTCGGCATTAATGATTTCGACCGAGAAGGGAATTACCCTTTTTACCCCTGCCGTACTCCTTAAATAACATAGGACCTGAAAACACCATCAACATCCGTCCCCTAGTTCTCGGTTCCAACGAGTCATACAAGTTGGTGCCGGGAACTATATAAAAAGAGTGGTTTTTGCTGGTGAACTGGTAGCCAATCTTTGAAGGAGAAAATTCGTCTGCCTACACTTATCTCATCCTCGGTCTGACTCAGGTGTTCGGCCTGTCATTCTTTCTACCAACGTGAAATTCCTTTATTGCCCCTCTGTAAACCGTCCCTCGAGACGCGTAACCGTCACATCCTCTTAAATGCCCATCGGATCACTTCTAGGGTTTGACGGGAGCCTGCCACTTGTCAACCATCCGTCGTTCTCCCGCCAAAAAGCAAAACAATCCGACCACTATCGTCAATTCAAAAGACGTCCAATCTCAGCCGTCCATCCAATTCTGAAAGATCATTTTAAAAAGCGACACATGGTGTATATCTGACGCTTTCGTTCAATCCAACGGCCACAAGTGCACCGATCAAACTATAACAAAACAGAGTAAACATTGTTGCCTTCTTTCACGAACTCTTCGATCTTCCCAACCACGAGAACTCTTCTTTTTTAGCTGTGACCAGTGAACTCAAAGAACGACCAGACCGCACCGAGCAATCTGCAACCCTTCTAAAAGAAACAAGTAAGTCTTCTGAACGACCTCATTGCTTTGCTTTCCATGTGTTGCGAATCCTGCTCCCTCTTGTTCCTTTTTTTTGTGTTTTGGTTATGTGTTGTTAGGGAGAGATTTATGGCTTGATCGATGTTGTTAGGGCATTTAGAACTCACAAGCTTAGCTTCAGAAATTAGCTGTAGACTGACCTCCCCCATTTTTCTTTTATTTCCCGGATGTCAGGGATGTCTGACACCAGGTCTTCCTCTGCAAACCCCGCTAAACCTCCGACCCCCTGTTGAAGAGCTCTCTTCGAGCTCGGGGGCACCAAGCATATAGGACCTCGATACTACCCCCACCCTTTCCGAAATTGAACAGGATACTTACCATCAGAGGATTCCTCGGAAGGACCCAGAGCCCGGTGATTTTGGCTCATCGGCTCTGGACATGGACCGTACTTCCAAGATAACTGAAGACGACCTCGCACTGCTCTGGCAATGATATGACATTCCGATAGATATCTTCCTTGAAGTCCCCGGGCCAATGGATCGTGCTAGTCAACCTGATGAGGGTTCGGTGGCCCTTCTCCCAGCTTTCTTTGAGTGTGGTCTCCGGCTGCCAATTCAACGTTACTTCGCCTGGATGCTGGCTGAGATGGAGATCACCCCTTGCCAATTAAGCCTGAATAGCTGGAGGATTCTGTCCGGGCTATATGTGATTTGGAGTCGAGCGGGGCTCGGCGAACCCTGCCTTGAAGAAGTGAAGAGGCTGTATCGACTGAAGGCCAACCCAAGAACGCACCATGGTTGGTACTACCTCTCTACTTATGCTGACTCGTCAAATATTGTCGGCAAACTCCCCGACTCCAACAAAAACTTCAAAGATTTATGGTTCTGGGCCATAGGGGATTGGGGACGAGTTCTGAGATCATACGAAGAGGAGGTCTATGTCCCGGATATCTTTAGAGCGGGAGGTTATGACTCTAACCCTTATTGTTCTTACTTTTGATTTTATGGTAGGATTTTAACTTCTCTAATTCTTCCCAACTTATTTGGGGGATGCTCCCAAGGTTTCCCATCAGGTCCGGCAGCGGGTACGCTGGGCTCGGCGTTATGCCGAACATTGGAAGCAATTGGTTAATGATGCGGCCTTTCTCGAGTCGGGCTTGATTCAGACTGCTCCTCCGAACATCCCGGGGCGGATAGGTGGGCTTTACTAACCTTCTAACCAATCTCCTTGTTTGCTTAGCATGATGATAATTTGAATTTGCTCAGATTCTAGACTGACCACTCTTTTTGCCTTTGCTTTTTTTTTGTGTAGGTTTGTCAAGAAGGCCAAAATACCTTGATCAGCTGGCCGGCACAACAAAGAAAACTGGCTAGGTTGGGGCCGGGCCCTCTCGGAAACGGCCATCGACTGCTGAGGCCAGATGAGTGACTGAAGAGGCGGCCCCGTTAGCTACCCAAAGTTTATCTCCACCTTCCAGGGTATCGCCAACAGTCTCCGCTCGACCCGCCAGCCCATCAAAACCTACCAGAAAAAAGAAGCGTCCATTCGGGGCGGAGGAAGCCGAGCTGGTCCGGGAGGCGGAGGAGGAACGAGTCCTGAGCAAGAGGCATCCCATTCGGAAAGAGAAGAGAATGCCGAAGGGTTCCTCTAAAAAATAGAAAGGCGCGTGATTCTTGGCGTAGAAGACCTCGGTCAGGACATTCGGGAGGCCACTTCTCATCTGGTGCCGGCAATCAATGAACTGGCCGAGGCAGTCCCTCCGGTCAAAATTCCGAGATACGAAGATCTCTCTCCCGAGAATGTGGTTACCTTGTTGTGTTCCCAGATGGCAAAGGTAGTTACTCTTCCCTTATTCCCGCCGTGAGTTCATAACTTAGTTTGATTTTCTGATTTTCTGTTTCTTCTCGGCAGGCGACCTATCTTGCGGCCAAGAATAAGGATCTTCTCCTGAGCCTTTTATCCGATGGTGGCCAAGCCCAGAGGCTCCAGAATTGGCTTAGTGAAGTGGAGGCCGAGCTGGCCCGTAAATAAGAAAACATAAAGAATCTGGAACTGGCTGCTGTTGAGGCTCATACCACAAATAAAGCTCTCAGAGCCGCCGCTTATCTGGAGAGGAAAAATGCTGATGCTGCCATGAAGGACTTGGAGGCTGCCCAGGCTGACAACAGGATCCTGCAGGTGGAAGTGCGCAGCGTTGAATCTAAGCTGAGGGCCAAAGATGAAGAGCTGGTGCGGGCCCGGGACGAGCTCAAGAGGAAAGAAGCTGAGTGGGAGGTCGAGAGGGACACAATCCGACTTGAAGGGGTCGGGGATTGCGCCGAGATCATCCCGATGGTATTGCCCAGCCTTGATATGGGGCCTATCCACGCGGCCATCCGCTTCTGCAAAGGGGGAAATCTCAGAAGAGGAGTTTAAAGAATGGCTGCCCCCTTCTCCCGAAGAAGTGATGGACCCCGATATTATTTCGATCGCCCCGGCTCCTGAAGAGGACCGACCTGAGGCTTCTGCTCTTGAAGAGGTTCGGTCTGAGGCTCCTGTTCATGCTCCTGAAGCCGTAACTTTAGGGGCCTCCCAATCCGTCCCTGTGGAATCTATTGTCCCCTCTTCCGAGGCCGAGCCCAGCCAGTTGCCACCCGTACCTGTTGAGCAAGAAACAATTGTCCCTGCGCGGGTTGAACTGTAGGGGTAACCCGAATGGGGCCCCGTGTAATCCTGAACACACTTTATTATTATTTTTTTGTAATAACTCTTTTTCACGACCCTATTTATGAGAATATCTTGTATACTTCCATTCCTCTTTTCTTTTTTGATCCTTCATAACTTGCTCCGGTTGCTCTCCCAAAAATGTCCACTTGAGGACCGACTCCGAGCTAGGAGAAACACTTGGCTCACTGGGGGAATGTTACGTCCCCAGTTTGAGAAGATAGACTTGGTGGGATGTAAACCGACCCCGAGCTGAGAGAAATACTTGGCTCTGGGGGTATGTTACGTCCCCAGACCAAAAGGACGGCTCGGTGGGACATAACCCGACCCCGAGCTGAGAGAAACACTTGGCTCTGGGGGGATGTTACGTCCCCAGACCAAAAGGACGGACTCGGTGGGACATAACCCACCCCGAGCTAAGAGAAACCAAGTAGCCTCGGTGGAACGAAATCCAGCCCCGAGCCGAATAACTAAGTGGTCTCGGCGGAACGAAATCCAGCCCCGAGCTGATTAACCGAGTGGCCTCGACGGAACGAATCCAGCCCCGAGCCGATTAATCCTTTGGGTTTTATTCAGAAGGGAAATGAATCATCTTTTGAAGCCCTATCAATTTTGGCATGGGCGTCCCCTTGTCAAACCTGATGAAAACGAAAAAAAAAACCTTGGAAAATGAAATCAAAACGCGGGGGTGATTTAACACTTATCCAAAAAAAAAAAAGCAAGGATGCCTCAAAACAGCATCCTATTTGAGGTCTCCAAAACACAATTCTGAACCTTTCAATTCAGAGTCCCGGCGAACCAGGATTTGGATCAAAGAGCGTTTAAAATGGTAAGGGCACATCCTCTATACTTCAGGTCTCCATGGAGCCTGTGTACTGTTTCGAGGGCTCCTCCTTACAACGCTGGAGCAAGCATACGCTACGAGGGCACAATCCCTTCCCGTGTTATACTTCTCTTGGATCCAAATGATCAAAGAAATAGGGATCAAAAAGTGTCTGAGACATTAAGAGCATATTCCTCCTTTTGTTCGGTAACACTAGAGCAAGCAATCGCCACAAGAGTATCATCCCTCCCCGTGCTATGCTTCCCACGGATCCGAATGATCAAGGAAATAGGGATCAAATAGTGTCCGAGACATTAAGGGCATTTTCCTCCTTATGTTCGGTAACACTGGAGCAAGCAATCGCCACAGAGGTATCATCCCTCCCCGTGCTATGCTTCCCACGGATCCGAATGATCAAGAAAATAGGGATCAAAGAGTGTCCGAGACATTAAGGGCATTTTCCTCCTTATGTTCGGTAACACTAGAGCAAGCAATCGCCACAGGGGTATCATCCATCCCCGTGCTATGCTTCCCACGGATCCGAATGATCAATGAAATAGGGATCAAAGAGTGTCCGAGACATTAAGGGCATTTTCCTCATTATGTTCGGTAACATTGGAGCAAGCAATCGCCACGGGGGTATCATCCCTCCCCGTGCTATGCTTCCCATGGATCCGAATGATCAAGGAAATAAGGATTAAAGAGTGTCCGAGACATTAAGGGCATTTTCCTCCTTATGTTCGGTGACACTGGAGCAAGCAATCGCCACGGGGGCATCATCCCTCCCCGTGCTATTCTTCTCACGGATCCATTGGGTAGGCAAAATATATGGTAACACATTCCCTGCGTTGTATTTCCAAAACCGGTCAGGCAGGTTATCCTACGGGGGCACTCCCTCCCCGTGATTACTATCCTGGAATGTCCCCCGTAAATATAAGTTGTAGGGTAGTTGCGCTCCGGCTACTGCGAAGGGTTCTCGTGCTCCTTTATACTTCTTATCCCTTGATGTGGTCTTGATTTTTGAAAGTGGAGCGAGTTAGGTCGGATTGTCTATGCCCGAGATTTTTATGGTAGCACTTGTGATCGGTCTGTCATGGGTTTGATGCCTCGACCTCTGATCATCCCTCCGTATCGAGTATGTCCCCAGAATTTTGAATATGGCTTTCAATTTTAATTAAAAGAGTGGGTGGAAATTTTCTTTTTTTTTGGAAAGAGAAAGTTTTATTCATATTCGGGGACTTACTACCCTCTCTACAACTCTCTGCGGGGTATTTCGAGAGGGGTTTTACACTGTGCTCTTAACCCTTGTTGGGTTGCTGCAAAAAAAAAAGAAAGGGAATCTATTGGAAATACTTTCTTAGCATCTCGGCATTCCAAGGTTTCCTTAATCGGGTGCCGTCCATCTGTTCTAAAATGTAGACCCCTGGCCTTACCACCTCTACAATTTTGTAGGGCCCTTCCCATTTGGCGCCTAATGAGCCTTCCTCCGGCCTTCGGGTGTTCAGGGTGACCTTTCTTAATACCAAGTCGCCTGGAAGAAAGGCACGGGTCCGAACTCTTTTGTTGTAGAAGCGGGCCATTCTTTGTTGATAGATTGCTGTTTTCATAGCCGACTTCTCCCTCTTTTCTTCGATTAGATCGAGGTGACTTCTGATAAGTTCTTCATTTCGTTTGTCCTCAAAATGACGGACCCTGTGGGTAGTCATTCCGATCTCTGCTGGGATGACTGCTTCGCATCCGTATGATAAGGCAAACGGAGTTTCCCCTGTGGAGTTTTTATAGGTTGTCCGGTGTGCCCACAACACTTCCGGTAATTCCTCGACCCATAAGCCCTTGAAGGATCCGAGCCGAGCCTTAAGATTTGCCTTAATGGTTTTGTTTGTGGCCTCAACCTGCCCATTTGACTTGGGATGGGCTGGTGAGGCGAATTGTAAGGCGATCTGGAGGTCTTCACAGAGCTTCCGGAAGCCTTTGCTATCGAACTGCTTTCGTTATCTGTGATGACGGCTCGAGGGATTCCGAACCTGCAGATAATATTTTTCTTCAGAAACTCTGTAGCCTTCTTCTCTGTGATGGTGGATAGGGGTTCGGCTTCCACCCATTTGGTGAAATAGTCTATGGCCACAATGGCGTACTTCGCTGTCCTCGTCCCTTTGGCATTGGTCCGATGATATCTAGCCCCCACTGAGCGAACGGCCAGGGACTGGACATGGTGGTTAACTGCTCTGCTGGTTGGTGGTGAATATTGGCATTCTTTTGGCATCCTTCGCATTTTCGGGCCACTCTCATGCCGTCCTGATGCATAGTCGGCCAATAGAACCCTTGCCTTAAAGCTTTAAAGGCCATCGATTGTCCTCCGGCGTGACTCCCACAGATGCCCGCATGAATTTCCCTGAGTACATAATCGGCCTCTTCTTCCGCTAAACATCTTAGGAGGGGTACTGTGTGGCCCCTCCGGTAGAGCACTCCTTCGATCAGGGAGAACTTGGTGCTTTTGAATTTTAGTTTCCTGGCTTCCTTCTTGTCCTCGGGTGTCTCCCATGTTTCCAAATATTTCTTAATTGGCTGTATCCATGAGGTTTTGCCTTCCTTATCCAATACTTTTACTTCGAGTTCTCCCACGCTCTTTTCTCGGAGGCAGATTAGAGGGACTATTCTGGGGTTCTCTGCTTTTATCGAAGATGCAAGCCGTGCCAAGGAGTCTGCCTCACAGTTGTCTTCTCGACTGATTTGCTCAAAGTGTACGTTCCTCATTCTTTCCACCAACCTTTTTACTTCAGCCAAGTAGGCTATCATACTCGGCTCCCTGGCTTGGAATTCTCTTTCAGCTGCTGAACAGCCAGCTGAGAGTCACTTCTTACCACTACGTCGTGGACTCCCACCACCGTGCATAGCCTAAGACCGGCCAAAATTGCCTCATACTCTGCCTCATTGTTTGTGGCCTCGAAGGCGAACCTCAGGGCGAACAACACCTCTTCACCTTTGTCGCTCTTCAACACGATTCCAGCTTCTACTGACATCTCCCATTTGCCTTCCCCCACAGTCAAGACCTGGGGTTCTGTGAATTCCGCGACAAAATCTGCCAAAGCCTGCCCTTTTACTGCCACCATTGGGAGGTAAGAAATGTCGTGTTCACTTAACTCTACCGACCACTTCATTAACCTGCCCGAAACTTCTGGTTTCTGCAGAATCTGTCTCAGAGGATAATCGGTGTAAACCCCAATAGGATGGGCTTGGAAGTAGGGTCGTAATTTCCGGCTGCAGTGATCAATGACAGGGCGACCAGTTCATGTACCGGATATCGGGTCTCAGCATCTAACAGAGCTTTGCTGACATAATATACTGGCCTTTGGACCTTGTCGACCTCTTGTATTAGTACCGAACTTACTGCATGCTCTGAGACAGCTAAGTACAAGTATAAGGTTTCCCTTGGGAGTGGTTTTGCTAGAAGTGGGGGCTGTGTTAGGTATTGTTTTAACTGTAGGAAGGCTTCCTCGCATTCCGGCGTCCAGTCGATTTCCTTTTTGGCCTTCTTGATGACTTTGAAGAAGGGGTGGCACTTGTCTGTTGCTCGGGAGATGAATCGGTTGAGCGCGGCCAATCTGCCGGTTAGACTTTGCACTTCTTTTACCGTCCTGGGAGACTTTAAGTCCAGTACGGCTTGGATCTTCTGTGGATTTGCTTCTATGCCTCGGGAGCTTACCATGTAGCCCAAAAACTTCCCTGAGGCCACTCCGAAAGCACATTTCTCCGGGTTGAGCTTTAAATTGTGTTTCCTTAGTAATTCGAAGGTTTTCTTTAGATCGGTCACGTGACATTCTGGCTCTTTAGACATTGTTATCATGTCATCAACATATACCAACATTGACGTGCCAATGAGCGGTTTGAAAATTTTGTTGACCAGCCTTTGAAAGGTTGCCCCTGCATTCTTCAGTCCGAAGGGCATTACTTTATAACAGTAAAGCCCCTGATCGGTGACAAAAGTTGTTTTCTCCTCGTCCGCAGGGTGCATCTTGACCTGGTTGTATCCTGAGAAGGCATCCATAAAGCTTAGCAGTCCCTGGCAGGCTGTTGTATCTACTAGCTGGTCTATGTTTGGTAGTGGGAAGCTGTCTTTCGGGCATGCCTTGTTGAGGTCGGTGAAATCCACGCACATCCTCCACTTTCCGTTTGACTTCTTCACCAATACCACGTTTGATACCCACTCCGGGTATTTTACTTCTCTGATGAAACCAGCTTTCAATAATTTGTCCACCTCGGTAGCTACTGCCCTGCACCGTTCCTGATTAAAGGTTCTTCTTTTTTGCTTGACTGGCTTGTGTGACGGGTTTACTGCCAAGCGGTGATTGATGAACTTCGGATCAATCCCGGGCATGTCGTCGTGCCCCCATGCGAAGACGTCCGGGTACTCCTTTAGACACCTCAGCAGGCCCTGTTTCAGGGTTTCGTCTAAGTTTCCCCTTATCTTTACGCTCTTCCCAGGCCCGAAAAGTTTCGTCTCTTCTAGTTCTTCGACCGTCCCTAACCGGGCAACTTTATTTGGCCGAGGACCTGTGTTCCCCCTTGCTTCTTCTCTGTCTTCATTCACTTGTCTTTTTTGGGTACCTCCTTCAACGCAGAGGGTTTCCCGTGAGAGGGTGGCAAAACAGCTCCGGGCTATCCTCTGACTCCCGCACACGATTCTGATCCCTTCCCGGGTGGGGAATTTTAACTTTAAGTAATAGCAGGACATTGCGGCCTTTGTCTTCATCATGAAAGGTCGACCGACAATGACTTGGTAACTGCTCATGCAGTCCACCACCGTGAAGTTTATCATAATCGTCCGAGTCCGGGGACGAGTTCCGATCGTCATTGCTAATTGTATTCTCCCCAATGGGACGACCGTTGAACCCCCGAAGCCGTATAGGGGAGTGCCATCGTCGGTTAGAGCTGCATACTCCACTCCAAGGCCTTCCAGAGCCTCTTTGGAGATTATATCCACTGCGCTCCCGGGATCCACCAGGATTCTGTCTACCTCTGAACCGCCGATTGTTGCCTTGATTATTAACGCATCGTCGTGGGGGAAACTCACCCCTCGGGCATCCTCGTCAGTGAACATTATTGGCACCGACCGACCACCTTGTATTCCCGAGGACTGTTCTGCTTCTAGTACCTCCGACCCCCGAGCCCGGCTGTAGTTTTTTCTTGACCGGTTAGAATCTCCGGCCAGTGTTTTCCCTCCTGCGATGATATTACCTGTCGGCGCTGTGCCCTCTGTCTAGCCGCCATAACCTCATGGTCAATGTATTTATTTAAATATCCATTCCGAGCCAGGTCTTCCATTTGTTCCCGCAAGTCTTTGCACCCGTCCGTCGGATGTCCTCTCAAATTATGATGTACGCAATATGATGTTTTATTTCTCTTATCTGGGGGGAATCTCCTGAGGTTAGGCTCTATCAAGAGGCCTTTTTCCTGGATCTCCATGACGATTTGTCCTAGTGGCTTGTTCAGAGGAATGTATGCTTCTTCCCTGACTACGTGGTTTACTTGGTTCGAGATTCCTCTTTCCTGGTCATTCCGAGGTATTGGCTTGAATTCCTTGCGTCTCGGGGGCGGTTTTTTGAACTCCCTATCTGGCCGGCGGGGGGCCTCTGCCCTTATTGTCCTCTCTCTGATAGATGTCCCCCTCCGGGAGATTTTCTCTTCGTTCTCCAAAAAAAAGAACTTTCGGGCTATTTCCAGGGCGGTTGCATAATCCGGCGTATCTTGGATTCTTAGGTGAGTCCACAGCTTTCCGACCCTTAAGGCCCCCTTTAAACTTTCCAAGGCCTCGAAGGGCTCATATCCCCCGACCTCGAGCACCATATTATGGTATCTTTCAATGAAAGCCTTCAGGGGCTCGTCATCTCCCTACTTCATGAGTCTTAACTCTCCAATTGTCTTTTTAGGAACGCAGACCCCTTTGAAGTGCCGCACAAATGATTTTTTGAGTTGCGCGAAGTTTCTGATGCTCCATGGGGCTAGACTTCTGTACCATAGAATGGCGGATCCGCCTAAGGTTAGGGGGAATACTTTGCAAACGGCATCCCCTACCACTCATTGGACTTCCATTAATAGGACAAAGCTTTCAATATGGGATTTTGGGTCAGTATGGCCCTTGTAGGGTGTCATGGTGGGCATGTTGAATCGTCTCGGGAATTTTGCCGACCTTATTTCTTCTGTGAGGGGAGATTCCTCCTACCGTCCCGGGCATCTCCTGCATCGGTCTTGAGGTTTACTCCCCACTTGGCCATCTCTTTCCTTAATCAAGACCTCATGTCGCTATCTGAGTTACCATGCCGCCTCCTGCGGCCTTCTTCGTGTCTATTTCCCCGAGTGTGGCGCTCCTCATGACTTGAGGTCTCTCATTCAGCCTCGCCATACTTCCTTTTTCTCCTTCTGATGTTTCGGGGGCTATCATAGGAGGAATCTGGCGGCTGTCTTCCCTCTTCTTCTTCTCACGTGTCCTCTATTTGTGAATCTTTTTCTACCACTACGGATTTTACCCCGTAGGGGCCCCTCATTCTGGGTCTATCGTCTTCACCTGTATCTACAACCTTTTTTCCTTCCGCTGTCTCACTTCTTCTCTGACTGGTTCCAGCTTCAAATATCTCGTTGTTCCTCTCTTCTATCCTTTCTAGTCGATCCATCATGGATTTTAAAAGGGCTTGGTTTTCCTCCCTATCTTTCCTCATGTTTTCTTCTATCTTCTCTATCCATTCTGCTGTTGAACTCCCCGATGACTGGCGATTTCCACCTTCTGCCATTGTCTTACCACGCGAGCTGCTTTTCATTGGATTTCCCACAGACGGCGCCAACTGTTGACGGCTGATTTTGGTCTCAAGGGTAATAAGGGTTTTTACTCCCGAGACAATCCTCCTCCAACTGTGAATTTGTTTTGTTTATGGGAAACCAAAAGCAAATTTGGCAGAAAATAGATAAATACACCAATCAACAAAGAGATTTAACGTGGTTCGGCGGATCAGATCCAACCTACATCCACGGACACAGAACGTACGATACTTTATTACCGAAATATGTTTCTCTGGTCTGTTTTGTGTTTTACAAGTATGATCGTAATGATCTTGATATTGATTCTCATGCCTCTTACGCACACTCTACCCTCCTATTTATAATAGTGTAGAAATCAGATTCCTTGTCCTACAAGAATTTCCTAGTTGAAACAATTTCCTTTTCCCAAAAGGATTCCTAGTTGAAACTACCTTCACTTCTTTATCCTATTAGGACACTGACTTATCAATTTTTCCCATGAAAGTAGGACAACTTGTCATCTTATCCGTAAGAATAGGGTATCTTATCTTCTGGAGCATGTCTCGCCATATGCTCGGTCTTCATGAGGTCGGTCACGATAGTCTTTTGAACTGAGAATGCTACTATCGATCTGATAATGACCGGTCATCCGATCTTATGTGGTCAAGTTACAGATTATAAGTGCTCGGCCCCCAACTCATGTGGTCGGGTCGGCATTAATGATTTCGACCGAGAAGGGAATTACCCTTTTTACCCCTGCCGTACTCCTTAAATAACATAGGACCTGAAAACACCATCAACATCTGTCCCCTAGTTCTCGGTTCCAACGAGTCATACAAGTTGGTGCCGGGAACTATATAAAAAGAGTGGTTTTTGCTGGTGAACTGGTAGCCAATCTTTGAAAGAGAAAATTAGTCTGCCTACACTTATCTCATCCTCGGTCTGACTCAGGTGTTCGGCCTGTCCTTCTTTCTACCAACGTGAAATTCCTTTATTGCCCCTCTGTAAAAAGTCCCTCGAGACGCGTAATCGTCACATCCTCTGTAAACTGTCTCTCGAGATTGGAATTACCGTTTTTACCCATGCCGTACTCCTTAAATAACATAGGACCTGAAAACACCATCAACAGAGTTGTTTGTGTAATGGTTGTAGAATAGAAGTGTTGGGAATGCGTTTGGGCAAGTACGACATTGTAGAGTTATGTTAGGCCCTGGAAAATTGGCTTAGCATTGTGACGCATTGTAGGCACTGTATTTTTACATATAAGTCCCGATGATGAGTCTCGCAAGGAGACACTACCTATTTAATTATGGAAGCCGCGGGAAATGGACGTCGGAAGGGAAGAGTCAAGAATTGACATTTTTGTTGGATTTAATTCGCTGGATTAGCTTCGGGTTTGCTTGTTGGACCTCTGTTTCAAAACACATCCTTAGCCCAAACCCCCGCAAGACACACCCCAAGCCCACACATCACCAAACTACACACCAAGACAAGCCAAACTCAGGCCCAAATCACTCTAAGCCACGCCCACTCACCTTCCAAATTAACAAAAAAACATATTAAACACATGCATAAATCAAGCCAAATCCCCTTCCAAAATTAAAGAAATCCCATCAAATACTTTCCTAATCCACTTAAATTACATTCCCTAATTAAAAGATACAAATCAAATCATATCCCTAACTAAAAGAGAAGAAATCAAATTAAATCAAATTACTTCCCTAATTAAAAGATTTTTCCTTATCACACACTAATTAAAAATATCTCCAATAATTACACAAATCCTTTCCCTTTTCAAACAAGGTAAACCCCAACCCTTTTCCTATAAAAAGAAGCCTTCACCAACACATCAAGGGGCTAGCTTTTTTATTACGAAAACAAAAAAATAAACCTAACTCATTCTCACGAAAATACAAAGAATAAACCCTCACAAATAGCCTCCAACTCACGTCAAGCAGCAACCAAAACACCCTCATTCACGTCCCCACCACTCATCCACACAGCTTCAGCACGCCATTATTACTCACGCATAAGCCCTTCACGCAAATAAGCACCGACCAGCAAGCCTTCATCACGTCCCTAAACACCACAAACACCTAGCCCTCACGCACCATAAACCAACAGCCCCCCTGACCTAGCATACTCACGCTAAAGCCACATTCAACAGCAACTTCATGCCTAGCCACTTCAATAGCCACCCAACCCTCACGTACCCCACACAGCAACTTCACGCATCAGCACAAAGCCATTCACCCACGTGCACGCCACTGCCCTTCTACTTGACGCAACAAATCTGCCTTCGACGCATGGCTCTCTCACATCAATAAACCTACACAAACTATTTCCTTCCACGTAAATAAACCCTACACAAAACTGCTTCAATTTCCGCATAAACAAACCCCCTCATACCAGCCATACCTTCATGCAAAACAGCCCCTAATTGAACCATAAAGCCCCCTAACCAGCAGCCTAATACCCCTTAAAAAAACCGTATGAAACAACAGCCTAATACCCCTTAAAAATCGTACAAAACAGCAGTCCAATACCCCTTAAAAACTGCAAAAACAGTCTATTGATACAGTGAAAACAGTGACCAGAAAATACCCTTAAAACTACAAAAAATAGCAGCAAAATGGAGTAAAAAACAGCAGCCCAAACAACGAAACAGGGAAGGAAAACATCAAACAAGTGAACCGGAGGAGTTGCGGAGCATCAACCCTTCCGACGGCCGTGTAACGCACTTCCAAGAGACGACAAAAGAGGTTAGACCTGAGGCACCTTCTTTATTTATTATCCTTTATTTTTATTTATTTTAGTACTTTATTTCATATGAGTATTGTGGATTGGTGCATGATGTGATTTCCGGATGAACGGAATATGTGGTCTCACTTGTGGTATATCAGATGGAAACCCGGACATAAATTCCGTAGCCGAATCCGAATGGACGGTTGTGCGGTTTGTACTCGGGATACAATGCCACGTACCACTTGAGAGACACACGTATTTCGCTTCATCCAACCTTGTATTCGAGCATGATTTAGCCTAGTAGATTATTTAACATGATTTAGTCTAGTATGTTATTTATTTTAAGTATGATTATGTTATTTCTTTATGCATGATTTAGTTCTTTGCTTTCGCATTAGGAATTTAGTTTACGTTTGTGCTTAAATGATTATTTGTTTAATTTTTTTGTATTTAATGGTTCAATATGCGCATTGTGTGATATCATGTGATTGTCGTTATGATAACTTACTTTCAAAGCATGCAAACTTAGACACAGGATTTACCTTCATGAATGCGAACTAGATCTAAGTTACTCTTGAACATATATGTTGCGTAGATGCGGTTAAGTTATTGCACAAATCATTTCATTACAAATGGAATAAGTAAGGGAACATTCTGAACCCAACGGTTTCAGGTCTTCCCTTGAGAGGGGTGAGTGCGGCCTTAAATCATTTTCCCGGTTCACACCGGGTGGCGACTCCATGTTATTTCTCCGGTTTAGTCCCATGCGGGCTGCTCCGTACTCCCGACCAGTCCGTGAGCCTAGAACAACGTCGCCGATTTCGGTGTCCTACAGTCTGGCGACTCCACTGGGGATAGAGAATCGGCCTTGAAATAATGTCTTGTAATGTTTGTGATTTGTGCTTTAGTTAACTATGTCTATTGTGGGTTGAAGGGGTTTAATCAAAGGCATTATTAAGACTATTTAATGGTTTGGTATCTTCCTTCATTCACTACCTTTCTATAAGGAAAAGTTGTGAAGGCACCTAGATAATCATTTACCCGTAGCTCACTGTGACGGACTAATTTGGAGGACTTGTTGTTTATTCCTGTCACCAAGGCGATAAGAGCCTAAGAGGCTTAGGTATTTAAGAGAGTTCGCTCCACCCTCCCTCTGGGGAATCTACAATGAGAAATCCATTTGACAGTCAGTCACGCACCATAACTCGTTGGCACGTACCTTAGTGTATAAAAAAGATACGCTCACTTGGTCGCTTGAACCCTTGAGTGATGTGTCTTAGTTCTGGGCAATCCTTCGCCGGCGAGAGCCTTTGTCTATACCCCCATAAAATCACATGTGAACCATAGTTATATTACCAATAGAAACTATTCTGTTATGCTTGCGTTTAGGACCGTTGTCATTTGGATTCAGTTGGACTTTTTGTCATGAGGTATGAGCTTGTTGGGCCATTTAAACTAGGACGAGTCCGTGCTTTATGGAAATTGGGCCAAAAGCTTCTGAAATGCCAATGGGCCATTTGTGTTTAGGCCTTTTATCATTTGAAGTTGTTTAGCCATGTTATCGCAAAAGTGTAAACCTGTTGGGCCTTTTCAACTGGGACAAGTTTGCACCGCGTAATAGTATGATTGAATACTTTAAAATGATAATGGGCCGACTTATATATCTCATACATCACACGAATCCCATGCATCTCATGCATACACGCATCATGTTAACCCTTTGTGTCTTAAAAGCCATCATAGATATCTGTTGGGTTAGGGGTTAGAGGGAAAACTCATCAAAAAGTCATTAGCAAACATGAGCGAATCAGAGAATGAGGTATCTCGTATGGATCAGTTAGAGACTAGTCTCACTAAGGTTACCGAGCAGTTGCAAGCTTTGACCGCCGCTATGGCTAATATGGTTGTGCCCTGTGCTGGGGGAGGCTATGAGAATGTGGGGCGTAAGGACCCTCCATACAGATTGAGTGATGATATCCTTGTCTTTCATGATGGTATGGCTGAGTATGAAGCATGTGCCTTTGGACTGACGACATTGATAACCTTGAAAGCCAAGAACGTGGAGGTTTACGGAGACTCGATGTTAGTAGTCCGATAACTGCAAGGATAATGGGAATTAAAAGAAGAATGGTTGAAACCCTACTTGTTCCACCTCAGGAGTCTGGCACAGGCCCTCCCCGATTGTAAGTTCCAGCACTTGCCTTGAGAAGAGAACAAAATGGCAGACGCATTGGCTACACTTGCCGCAACTTGGGAAAATCCAGAGAAGTTGGTGATGAGACCTCTAGTGTTGACGACGGCAAGCAAATCAGTTTATGAGATAGAAAGAAACTTGGAAGTAGAAGTCGATGATGGGAAACCTTGGTACTATGATATTCAGCGATGCTTAGAACACGAGGAATTCCCGTAGGAAGTAAGCAGAAAAGACATGATAGCCATTCAGAAGTTGGCTTCTCAATATGTGGATTTGAAGGGAGAACTATACAATAGACAAACGAATGGCATTCAGATGAAGTGTTTAAGAAGCTTGAAAGGAAAAGGAAACAGTACTGCCGGTGGAAGTTGAGATACAGTCCATAAGGGTATTAGCAGAAAAAGAGTTACCTGAACAAGAATGGGCCTCGCAGAGATTTGAACAGTTGGTATTGCTCGATAAGAAGAGAATGAAGTCCTTGCATCACATGCAGATATACCAGAAGAGGTTGGCTCGAGCCTTCAACAAGAAGGTGCGTCCTACAAAAATCAGAAAGGGTGATCTGGTGCTTAATTAGTCGAAGCCGTCGACGACAGACCCGAGAGGAAAGTTCAGACCCAATTGGGAAGGACCCTACATAGTCCAGAAAGTAATGGGAAATAGGGCAGTGAGACTGTCAGACTTGGAAGGGAACAAGTTCACCGAGCCAATCAACGTGGACAGGTTGAAGCAATATTTTTCCTGAGAAAGAGAAGAGACAGAGCAGTTACTGGGAGAACTGGCAGAAGACCTAACCCAACAGGATAGGAAATCCATGCATGCATGCATACACGTAACGTACTTGCAATTTTTGTGTTTGTTATGTGTTTGCAGGTTTCGAACAAAAGAGAACTGCACAATCACCAGAAAAGAACCAGCATGAGGAAACTATAAGCAGACCCAGAGGGCGACTAGAGACATGTATTGGCACATGGCGCCAAGGAGCACAATGAGGGGCTAACCCATCAGGAACATGGAGTACCTCCACTCATGTATACGTAAACATCATAGTCGCGGGTTTTTTTTATTATGTTGTTTTGTTTGTCTTCGCAGGTCTCAAAGAAAAGAAGGAAAAGCAACAAAACACAAGCAAGAGCAACAAAACAGTATAAATGGTTTTTCAGGGAGGAATCCAAGGGGGCGAAGCACACATTATCAGAGGTTGAAAGGAATGAATGAGTGAAAAAAGAAGAAGAGAAGTCTTTGATAATTAAGCATATGTCCGATGATGACATTGTTTACTGTAGGGTGAAACCTTAGAAACAATAAGTGCGTGATGTGCTCTCATCCGGTATTCTGAATGGATTGATCTCGGCTAGACTCATGAGCACTTGATTACGGGATCTCAACAATAGAATCCTGAGTAGTTGGCGAGATAACTAGTTGAAGAAATGATGGATCAGTGAATGACCGTTTGCCTGGATGTCCACCCTGGTTTACTTATGCTACGATATATGATATGGTTAGAAGCAAAGAAAAAGTCTCTGCAATGAAAAGAAAAGAAAAATAGACCGCCTATAACCGCTAAGCGTGAAGCTACCCATGGGCGAGTATTAGGACCATCATGAGGAGAAATGCTACCTTAAAGGGTAGGTGTGTCAAAGAAGAAAAGAGAAAAGAAAAAAAAAGAAAAAAAGAAAGAGAAAAGAATGAAAAGAAAGAGACAAGAGAAAAAAAGAAGAAGACCATATCATGTTGAGTATGACGAAGTAATCACAGAGTGTGATCAAGACATCTAGGTTGGTTAGACCCACGGATGCGATTCTCCGAGACAAAATCATTGAGTTGGTTTATTTAAGGATTAAGCTGCGAAAGAGCCTTGGCACACACACACTAGGAGTCTAGTTTAGATCACTCATTCAGACGATCGGAGCTGAGTGTATTAAAGTACTTTGAAGGTTCCCTGGTTTCGACGCGAAGCATTCGTTGAGGACGAAAATATGCTTAGCTATCAGGATTATCTCGTGAGAGGCAGTACAGTATAAACCATCACGGTGTTAGTATCAGTTTTGGAGATGAGTCCCAGGGTTGAGACCCACGTCATCAGTATCAGTATTGCCGGGTATGGCTCTCTGGGGGCGAGGCCCACACTAGCATCAGTATCAGTCTTGTCGAGTATGGAGACGCAATCGCGACACCTCGGGTATGGGGTTTAGCATGCCAGGTACGGCACTCCGGGTATGGAGACACTGCTGCGACACTCTGGGTATGGAGACGCAACCGCGACACCTCAGGTATGAGGTTTAGCACGCCAGGTATGACACTCCGGGTATGGAGACACTACTGCGACAGTCTGGGTATGGAGACGCAACTGCGACACCTCGGGTATGGGGTTTAGCATGCCAGATACGGCACTCCGGTATGGAGATATTACAGAGACGTATCGGGTATGGGGTTTAGCATGCCAGGTACGGCACTCTGGGTATGGAGATATTACTGCGACACTTTGGGTATGAAGATGCAACCGCGACACATCGGGTATGGGTTTAGCATGCCAGGTACGACACTATGGGTATGGAGATATTACTACGACACTCTGGGTAAGGAGATACAACCGCGACACCTCAGGTATGGGGTTTAGCATGCCAGGTACGGCACTCCGGGTATGGAGATACAACTGCGACACTCTGGGTATGGAGACGCAACCGCGACACCTCGGGTATGGGGTTTAGCACGCTAGGTATGGTACAACAAAATCAACTCAACTCAAAGCAACAGGCAAGTCAAGTGGCAGCTAGCGAGCCAGGTAAGTAAAAATGCATTGCACAACTTTGATAGGATTGTCATTGTAACACACTGCACAAGTCCCATCAAAGTGGGGGCGACTGTAGGCACTGCATTTTCGCTTATAAGTCCCGATGATGAGTCTTGCATGGAGACACTACCTCGTTAATTATGGAAGCTATGGGAAACGGACATCGGAAGGGAAGAGTCAAGAATTGACATTTCTGTTGGATTTAATTCGCTGGATTAGCTTTGGGTTTGCTTGTTGGACCTCTGTTTCAAAATACATCCTTAGCCCAAACCCCCGTAAGACACACACCAAGCTCACACATCACCAAACTACACACCAAGCCCACCAAGACAAGCCAAACTCACGCCCAAATCACTCTAAGCCACGCCCACTCACCTTCCAAATTAATAAAAACACATATTAAACACATGCATAAATCAAGCCAAATCCCCTTCCAAAATTAAAGAAATCCCATCAAATACTTTCCTAATCCACTTAAATTACATTCCCTAATTAAAAGATACAAATCAAATCATATCCCTAACTAAAAGAGAAGAAATCAAATTAAATCAAATCACTTCCCTATTTAAAAGATTTTTCCTTATCACACACTAATTAAAAATATCTCCAATAATTACATAAATCCTTTCCCTTTTCAAACAAGGTAAACCCCAACACTTTGCCTATAAAAATAAGCCTTCACCAACACATCAAGGGGCTAGCTCATTCTTACGAAAACACAAAATAAACCTAACTCATTCTCACGAAAGTACAAAGAATAAACCCTCACAAATAGCCTCCAACTCACGTCAAGCAGCAACCAAAACACCCTCATTCACGTCCCCACCACTCATCCACACAGCTTCAGCACGCCATTATTACTCACGCATAAGCCCTTCACGTAAATAAGCACCGACCAGCAAGCCTTCATCACGTCCCTAAACACCACAAACACCTAGCCCTCACGCACCATAAACCAACAGCCCCCCCTGACCTAGCACACTCATGCTAAAGCCACATTCAACAGCAACTTCACGCCTAGCCACTTCAATAGCCACCCAACCCTCACGTACCCCACACAGTAACTTCACGCATCACCACAAAGCCATTCACCCACGTGCACGCCACTGCCCTTATACTTATCGCAACAAATCTGCCTTCGACGCATGGCTCTCTCACATCAATAAACCTTCACAAACTGTTTCCTTCCACGTAAATAAACCCTACACAAAATTGCTTCAATTGCAGCACAAACAAACCCCCTCATACCAGCCATACCTTCATGCAAAACAGCCCCCAATTGAACCATAAATACCCCTAACCAGTAGCCCAATACACCTTAAAAAAACCACACGAAACAGCAGTCCAATACCACTTAAAAACCGCACAAACAGTCCCTTGATACAGTGAAAATAGTGACCATAAAATACCCTTAAAACTACAAAAAACAGCAGCAAAACAGAGTAAAAAACTACAGCCCAAATAGCGAAGGAAAACATCAAACAAGTAAACCGGAGTAGTTGCGGAGCATCAACCCTTCCGATGGCCGTGTAACGCACTTCCAAGAGACGACAAAAGAGGTTAGACCTGAGGCACCTTCTTTATTTATTATCCATTATTTTTATTTATTTTAGTACTTTATTTCATATGAGTATTGTAGATCGGTGCATGATGTGATTTCCGGATGAACGGAATATGTGGTCTCTCTTGTGGTATATTGGATGGAAACCCGGATATAAATTTCGTAGCCAAATCCGAATGGACGGTAGTGCGGTTTGTACTCGGGATACAATGCCACGTACCACTTGAGAGACACATGTATTTCGCTTCATCCAACCTTGTATTCGAGCATGATTTAGCCTAGTAGATTATTTAACATGATTTAGTCTAGTATGTTATTTATTTTAAGTATGATTATTTTATTTCTTTATGCATGATTTAGTTTTTTGCTTTCGCATTAGGAATTTAGTTTACGTTTGTGCTTAAATGATTATTTGTTTATTTTTTTGTATTTAATGGTTCAATATGCTCATTGTGTGATATCATGTGATTGCCGTTATGATAACTTACTTTCAAAGCATGCAAACTTAGACGTATGATTTACCTTCATGAATGCGAACTAGATCTAAGTTACTCTTGAAAATATATGTTGCGTAGATGCGGTTAAGTTATTGCTCAAATCATTTCATTACAAATGGAATAAGTAAGGGACTATTCCGAACCCAACGGTTTGAGGTCTTCCCTTGCGAGGGGTGAGTGCGGCCTTAAATCATTTTCCCGGTTCACACCAGGTGGTGACTCCATGTTATTTCTCCGGTTTTGTCCCATGCGGGCTACTCCGTACTCCCACCGGGCCACGAGCCTAGAACAACATCGCCGATTTCAGTGTCCTACATTATGGCGACTCCACTGGGGATAGAGAATCGGCCCCGAAATAATGTCTTGTAATGTTTGTGATTTGTGATTTAGTTAACTGTGTCTATTGTGGGTTGAAGGGGTTTAATCAAAGGCATTATTAAGGCTAGTTAATGGTTTGGTGTCTTCCTTTTTCACTACCTTTCTATAAGGAAAAGCTGTGAAGGCACCTAGATAATCATTTACCCGTAGCTCACTGTGACGGACTAATTTGGAGGACTTGTTGTTTATTCCTGTCACCAAGGCGATAAGAGCCTAAGAGGATTGGGTATTTAAGAGAGTTCGCTCCACCCTCCCTCTGGGGAATCTACAATGAGAAATCCATTTGACAGTCAGTCACGCACCATAACTCGTTGGCACGTACCTTAGTGTATAAAAACGTTGCGCTCACTTGGTCGCTTGAACCCTTGAGTGAGGAGTCCTAGTTGTGGGCAATCCTTCACCGGCGAGAGCCTATGTCTATACCCCCATAAACTCACATGTGAACCATGGTTATATGACCAATAGAAACTATTCTGTTATGCTTGCGTTTAGGACCGTTGTCATTTGGATTCAGTTGGAATTTTTGTCATGAGGTATGAGCTTGTTGGGCCATTTAAACTGGGACGAGTCCGTGCTTTATGGAAATTGGGCCAAAAGCTTCTGAAATGCCAATGGGCCATTTTGTGTTTAGGCCTTTTATCATTTGAAGTTGTTTAGCCATGTTATCGCAAAAGTGTAAACCTGTTGGGCCTTTTCAACTGGGACAAGTTTACACCGCGCAATAGTATGATTGAATACTTTAAAATGATAATGGGCCGACTTATATATCTCATACATCACACGCATCTCATACATCTCATGCATACAAGCATTTTGTTAACCCTTTTTGTCTTAAAAGCCATCATGGATATCCGTGTGGTTAGGGGTTAGAGGGAAAACTCATCAAAAAGCCGTTAGCAAACATGAGCGAAACAGAGAACGAGGTATCTCGTATGGATCAGTTGGAGACTAGTCTCACTAAGGTTACCGAGCAGTTGCAAGCTTTGACCGCCGCTATGGCTAATATGGCTGTGCCCCGTGCTGGGGAGGCTCTGAGAATGTGGGGCGTGAGGACCTTCCAAACAGATTGAGTGATGATATCCCTATCTTTGGTGATGGTATGGCTGAGTATGAAGCATGGGCCTTTGGACTGACGGCATTGATAACCTTGAAAGCCAAGAACGTGGAGGTTTACGGAGACTCGATGTTAGTAGTCCGACAACTGCAAAGATAATGGGAATTAAAAGAAGAACGATTGAAACCCTACTTGTTCCACCCCAGGAGTCTGGCACAGGCCCTCCCCGATTGTATGTTCCAGCACTTACCGTGAGAAGAGAACAAAATGGTAAACGCATTGGCTACACTTGCCACAACTTGGGAAAATCTGAAGAAGTTGGTGATGAGACCTCTAGTGTTGACGACGGCAAGCAAACCATTTTATGAGATAGAAAGAAACTTGGAAGTAGAAGTCAATGATGGGAAACCTTGGTACTATGATATTCAGCGATGGTTAGAACACGAGGAATTCCCGTAAGAAGCAAGCAGAAAAGACATGATAGCCATTCAGAAGTTGGCTTCTCAATATGTGAATTTGAAGGGAGAACTATACAATAGACAAACGAATGGCATTCAGATGAAGTGTTTAAGAAGCTTGAAAGGTAAAGGAAACAGTACTGCCGGTGGAAGTTGAGATACAGTCCATAAGGGTATTAGTAGAAGCAGAGTTACATGAACAAGAATGGGCCTCGCAGAGATTTGAACAGTTGGTATTGCTCGATAAGAAGAGAATGAAGTCCTTGCATCACATGCAAATATACCAGAAGAGGTTGGCTCGAGCCTTCAACAAGAAGGTGCGTCCTACAAAAATCAGAAAGGGTGATCTGATGCTTAAGTAGTCAAAGCCGTCGACGACAGACCCGAGAGGAAAGTTCAGACCCAATTGGGAAGGACCCTACATAGTCCAGAAAGTAATAGAAAATGGGGCAGTGAGACTGTCAGACTTGGAAGGGAACGAGTTCACCGAGCCAATCAACGTTGACAGGTTGAAGCAATATTTTTCCTGAGAAAGAGAAGAGACAGAGCAGTTACTGGGAGAACTGGCAGAAGACCTAACCCAACGGGATAGGAAATCCATGCATGCATGCATACACGTAACGTACTTGCAATTTTTGTGTTTGTTCTGTGTTTGCAGGTTTCGAACAAAAGAGAACTGCACAATCACCAGAAAAGAACCGGCAGGAGGAAACATTAAGCAGACCCAGAGGGCGACCAGGACATGCATTGGCACATGGCGCCAAGGAGCACAATGAGGGGCTAACCCATCAAGAACATGGAGTACCTCCACACATGCATACGTAAACATCATATGCGCGTGTTTTTTTTATTCTGTTTTTTTGTTTGTGTTCGCAGGTCTCAAAGAAAAAAAGGAAAAGCGGCAAAACACAAGCAAGGGCAACAAAACAGTATAAACGGTTTTTCAGGGAGGAATCCAAGGGGGGAAGAACACATTATCAGAGGTCAAAAGGAATGAATGAGTGAAAAAAAGAAGAAGAGAAGTCTTTTATAGTTAAACATATGTCTGATGATGACATTGTTTGATGTAGGGTGAAACCTTAGAAACAATAAGTGCGTGATGTGCTCTCATCCGGTATTCTGAATGGATTGATCTCGGCTAGACTCACGTGCACTTGATTACGGGATCTCAACAATAGAAGCCTGAGTAGTTGGCGAGATGACTAGTTGAAGAAATGATGGATCAGTGAATGACCGTTTGCCTGGATGTCCACCCTGGTTTACCTATGCTACGATATATGATATGGTTAGAAGCAAAGAAAAAGCCTCTGTAATGAAAAGAAAAATAAACCGCCTATAACCGATAAGCGTAAAGCTTCCCATGGACGAGTATTAGGACCACCATGAGGAGAAATGCTACCTTAAAGGGTAGGTGTGTCAAAGAAGAAAAGAGAAAAGAAAAAAAAAAAAGAAAAAAGAATGAAAAGAATGAAAAGAAAGAGACAAGAGAAAAAAGAAGAAGACCATATCATGTTGAGTATGACGAAGTAATCACAGAGTGTGATCAAGACATCTAGGTTGGTTAGACCCACAGATCCGATTCTCCGAGACAAAATCATCGAGTTGGCTTATTTAAGGATTAAGCTGCGAAAGAGCCTTGGCACACACACACTAGGAGTCTAGTTCAGATCACTCATTCAGACGATCGGAGCTGAGTGTATTAATTACTTTGAAGGTTCTCTGGTTTTGACGCGAAGCATCCGTTGAGGACGAAAAATATGCTTAGCTATCAGGATTATCTTGTGAGAGGCAGTACAGTATAAACCATCACGGTGTTAGTATCAGTTTTGGAGATGAGTCCCAGGGTTGAGACCCACGTCATCAGTATCAGTATTGCCGGGTATGGCACTCTGGGGGCGAGGCCTACATTAGCATCAGTATCAGTCTTGCCGGGTATGGAGACGCAATCGCGACACCTCGGGTATGGGGTTCAGCATGCCAGGTACGACACTCCGAGTATGGAGACACTGATGCGACACTCTAGGTATGGAGATGCAATGGCGAAACCTCAGGTATGGGGTTTAGCACGCCAGGTACGGTACTCCGGGTATGGAGACACTACTGCGACACTCTGGGTATGGAGACGCAACCGCGACACCTCAGGTATGTGCTTTAGCATCCAGGTACAGCACTACGGGTATGGAGATATTACAGAGACACCTCGGGAATGGGTTTAGCATGCCAGGTACGGCACTCCGGGTATGAAGATATTACTGCGACACTTTGGGTATGGAGACGCAACTGCGACACCTCGGGTATGGGTTTAGCATGCCAGGTACAACACTCTGGGTATGGAGATATTACTGCGACACCCTGGGTATGGAGAAGTAACCGCGACACCTCGGGTATGGGGTTTAGCACGCCAGGTACGACACTCCGGGTATGGAGATAGAACTGCGACACTCTGGGTATGGAGATGCAACCGCAATATCTCAGGAATGGGGTTTAGCACGCCGGTTATGCCACAACAAAATCAACTCAACTCAAAGCAACAGGCAAGTGAAATGGAAGCTGGCGAGCCAAGAAAGTAAAAATGCATTGCATAACTTTAATAGGATTGTCATTGTCACACACTGCACAAGTCCCATCAAAGTGGGGGCGACTGTAGGCATTGCATTTTTGCATATAAATCCCGATGATAAGTCTCGCATGGAGACACTACCTCTTTAATTGTGGAAGCGATGGGAAACGGACTTCGGAAGGGAAAAGTCAAGAATTGACATTTCTGTTGGATTTAATTCGCTGGATTAGCTTTGGGTTTGCTTGTTGGACCTCTGTTTCAAAACACATCTGTGGGAACACAGGAACTAGGCGACGCATGCTGTCCCAGGCTCGCGGCCCGGTCGGGAGTACGGAGTAGCCACACGGGACTAAACCGGAGAATAATGGAGTCGCCACCCGGTGTGAACTGGGAAAATGAGATTTAAGGCCGCACTCACCCCTCGTAAGGGAAGACCTCAAACCGTTGGGTTCGGAATGGTCCCTTACTTATGTCACTTGTAATGAAAGGATTTGTGTAATAATTTAATCAAGCTTAAGTAACACTTATTTCCAAGAGTATCATGCTTCTAAATCCACATGCGCAAAAATAAAACTTACACCTAAATTTGCATATATTTCACATCTAAGATTACATGCTTGAAAGTACATCAAAGTAGCAACGAACATACAACTTCATTGGTATATTGTATTCATGGAAACACAAGCACACACTAACCACACAAGCACACATAAAGGCGAATCAAATAATGGCGAACATTTGATTTCAACAAATAGCCATTACATGTCCATGCACAAATAAAGGAGTCAACTAAGTACGTAATGCAAAAAGACGCTTAGGGATGTAATTAGGCATTAAAGTGAGCATGCTATGACGTGGTGCAAAAGAAGATAGATATAGACACAGACGCACATGTGATGAAAATGACTCAATTCAGTGTATTCGCATTCGTGTAGCGTTCGTAAACGCGTTCGAACGGTAGACAGAAGGTTCGCGTCCATATAGCGTTTGATAACGCGTTCGAACGGGACCAGACAGAAAACATGCGTTCATGCGGTGTTTCGGAACGCGTTCGAACGGGGTTATAGTAGTGACCTCCAAAATGCAGTAAACGACATGACACATACATGAACAGATGAATATATGAGTTCTCGTACATAACAACAGATTAAGGGGCGCGGCAAATCATTGTAGCAAAGGTAGCTTTCAAGCATTTTCACCCCTCAAAGTGGAGGACCCTTAATCTCACTTGATAAGCCCATGCGCAATGCAATATGATGCATGAATTTTCAAAAAGACGTTATGAAGCGAGTAACTAAATAAAAGAGGCGCGGCAAAGTACTACCGTAAAGGTGGCCTTTTAGGCTCTTTGTCTCTCAAAGAGAGGACCTTTAGACCAACATACTAAGCCCATGCGCAATGTGATATGATGCATGGTCATGTAAGAAGACGTCATACTAAACAACAAAATAAAGGGGCGCGGCGAAGTACTGCCGTAAAGGTGGCCTTTTGGGGCTCTTTGTCTCTCAAAGAGAGGACCTTTAGACCAACATACTAAGCCCATGGGCGTCACATCACAATACATGAAATAAAGACAATAAAAGTGTAGGACTTCGTATGCCCGATTGAACGTACATTCAACCCAAACACACTTCGTCCGGCGCGGTGAAGTAGTGTCACAAAGGTGGCCTTTTAGGCTCTTCATCTCTCAAATAGAGGACCTTTGGACTAACTCACTAAGCCCATGCGCTCGATCGCATCATACATACAAAAATAAAGACAATCATATCAAACTTAATATGTCTGATTGAACATGTCTTGCATTCAACCGAACACACATCAACCGGCGCGGCAAAGCATCGTGGTAAAAGGGCTTTAACCCTTCCCCATAGGGGATATTTCATTCCACTTACTAAGCCCATGCGCTCGATCGCATCATAACATAAATAAATAACATGCGGAAATTAAAAGACGGAATAATAAAGTGAGAATAATCAAAATAACATAAAGCGAAATATATACCGTTTACTCAAGTGGTACGTGGAGTTGTATCCCAAGTACAGACCGCACTACCGTCCATTCGGAATCGGCTACGGAATTTACGTCTGGGTTTCCATCCTATATACCACGAGAGACGACGTATTTTCCGTTTTAATCAATGGCCACAACACACATCACATGCAAACAATATTCAATAAATAATTAAAACACAATTAAAAGAATCAATAAAAATCAAATAAAAAAACAAGTGTGAAAGGTACCCTCAGGTCTAACCTTTTAAGTTGTCTTCCGGACTCGCGTTTACAACCGTCGGAAGGGCTATCACTCCGCAACTTTTCCGGTTCACTTGTTTAACGTCTTAACTCGCCGTTTTGCTGTTTTGCTTGCTGTTTTTGCTCCGTTTCCTGCTGTTTTGGACTGCAGTTTCTGGTTACTGTTTTGGTTGTATTTGTTCAGTGTTTTCGGCGATTCAAGGGTGCAGTTTTGGGCTTATTCGGGGACTGTTTTGGCTCGGTTTTTGTCTCGGTTTGGGCTGCGGTTTTTGACTGTTTTAAGGCAGATTTTGGACAGTTTCAGTGGCTGTTTTTGGGTGTGTTTCTTGTCACTGAATAGGCAGCTGAACTGGGCAGTATGTAGGAGGTTTATGCGTGAACGTGTTAGACATTATGACCCATAGCGTCACTGTTTTGTAAATGATATTGTATTATTGTACGAAATTAACTATGTGATAATGAAATTGCCTTTTGTCGTTTAGTAAATTATTTACTTTGATAAATTGACGGCAAAAGTCCATATGATTAGTTCCGTATTGAGATGATATGAGACAGTATCAATATAAAAGGCTTAATCATTAAATATCCATAGTCGGAGTATTATCGAGATCGGACATCGATAATGCGGAATAGACTAGTATTGCACTTGTGCACGTTTTGATGGCACAACGGCATAGTTCTCATATATTTAAGTATTTGATACTTATGCAAGTGCGATAGGAGGTTGTGTTTTACCGATGGTACGGAAAACAGCTTCGCTCTGGACAGACCCCGCAGAATCCCATTGGTAGTATGTCTGCGTGTCTATGGGAGGCCGCATCACGGTAGGTGTATATGGTCTTAACCTGAGACTTGCATCGCTAGTACTTGCGACAATCGGTAAACTTTGGTTTTGGTGGTTCGGGGCTTTAACCGGTTCTGTGTACGCCTCTTCTGGGTTTATCGAGAATCGTAGTGTACTGGATGTGATGTCAAGATGGAAGTATCACTTCAGACATATGGAGATGATGATCAAGCAGGATACAGAACTAGTACTCTATAAAAGGTTGCAACTGTCGGGACAATATGACTAGGTCAGGATTGTCCGATTTAAAGAGACTAGTTGTTTGATGTCCGATATATGTTTCGTACGGGGCAGACACATTTCCAGCCCCAGGCCTAACATGTGATCGTCCGATACTGGATGATGTACGCGATACTACGGTATACTACGCTTGATAAAGATCTAATATTCCAATAAGAATATTTCTGGAGAATTGGGTAGGCATGGCGCTTTGCTAGAAGCCAACCTTGCCTTGTAAATCGGTAAAAATGTAGTACGAGGTACGTACATGTTCGGATTATCCGACGACCGTATTTACTGCCAACATATCCGGAGATCTCTTGGGTCGCTTCCTGAAGATTCACCTATGATGTTTGATTCGAACTTTATTAATCTTGGATTAATTGCGGAGAAACTTTATCTTGGATAAAATGCCTTATTAGGAGAGAGAACGATTAATTTGGAATTAATCGATAAAATAATATATTCGATATATTAAACGAAATTAGATTTCGACGCGGAATTAAAATCAGATTTTAATTCGGGCAAACGAATTAATTTAGAATTAATTCATTACCGATGTGAATAATAATTTCGCTAGGCGTAATTATTTAATTTACGTCGCGACGGAAATTCGTTAATTCGGAATTAGCGAAACCGAGCCCGAAAGTATTTGCGGACACATTCGTATTTTGAAACGAGTGGGACCCGCAAATCACATCGCGAAGTCTCATCACTTGACACGAGTAGTGGATGGATGTATCTAGTCACCTTTATGGGATGATACATTGTCACTATTCTCTATGTAAGTTGATAAGGCCATTTAATGGCTTTTTGGGAGGGAAAACTTTTACACGGTTTTTGAAGGGTTTTATTTACCAAAATATTTTGGTAATTGTTCTTCACTCATCATTTTCACGTTTTGGAAACAAGAAAAGAGAAAAGAAAACCAAAAGTCTCTCCTCTCTCTTCTTCTCCTTGCTCACGCCGTTAGCTTCAAACAAGGGCAGAAAATTGTTTTCATCTTCTCCATTTTTGCTAGCACAATGAGGGATCAAAGGAGGTGATAGGGAAAAAACCTTGGAGCTTGGAATACAAGAAGATTTGAAGCTTCTCTCACTCTTGCTCTTGGCCGAAAGTTTCAACCTTGAAGACTCAAGGATTCTCTTCATCATTTTCGTCACAAGCTTTGTAAGTATGATTCCGCCATGCTTCAAGCTTTGCATGCCTAAAATGTGTATCTTTGGCTTATACTTTCTTTGGGACTAATTATAGAAACCTACAATGGTATCATGGAGCCATGTTTAAGCATGAAATACATTAGGGTTCATTTGGGGAAAATTTATTGAAGCATGTTCTTGTGTGAAATTTGTTAATAAAGTATGCTTATATGTATGATATATGATGTAATACATGATCAATTTTGAGAAAAATGCATTGGATGATTTTTCCCCAAAATGGTTGCTTTGGCCGAATGTGGAGGTGCTTCCACAGGTTTGGATTTTTCATGCACAAGTTCATTAGATGACTTAAGCATGATTATATGTATGATATATGATGTAATACATGATCAATTTGAGAGAAAAATGCATTGGGATTTTTTCCCCAAAATTGTTGCTTGACCGAATGTGGAGGTCCTTCCACTAGATTGTAATTTTTCATGCACAAGTTCATTAGATGACTTAAGCATGATTATATGTATGATATATGATGTAATACATGATCAATTTTGAGAAAAATGCATTGGATGATTTTTTCCCCAAAATTGTTGCTTGACCGAAAATTGAGGTCCTTGCACTGAATGTAATTTTCTGTTTGAAAGTTCATTAGATGACTTAAAACGTATACGGGATTTAGATTAGTGATTCAATTGGATTGAAAAACAAATCGAACGCAAAAATCCCTCTTGGCCGAATGTAATATGGCATGTTACATGACTTGATTTTTTTGTTCAAATAAATGTTGGACATATGTTTTGAACAAGTGATGATTAATAAATTAAATTGATGTTTTTGAAATATTTGGTTTAATGAATTAATCATGGATTTACACTTTAATTAATTGAATTTTAAAATTTGGAATATTAAAATTTAATTAATGGGCTTGATTGTATATTGGGCTTGTATTATTATATTTGGGCATAATGGGCTTGGTTGGGCCAAGTAGATTTGGGCCAAAAGGATTGGATCCAATTGGGCTTAAATCACTCCATTAAGTCCAAATATAGTAAAATGGGCTTTAATGTTTAATTGGGCCTTATGGGCTTGAAATTGATTTTATGGCACTCAAGGGTGATTCCTTATTTGGGCTTGGTAATTGGGTTTGACCCACATTGACAAAACCCAAGCCTTAATAAATCAATTGAAAGCCCATCGGACTTTAATTAAACAAACATTGGATGTTAGTTGGGCTTGGAGACCCAATTAGATTAGATTTAGAATCTAAATCTTTAAAGCACATTAAAAGTGTAAATATTTAATTTGGAATTAAATAGATTGAATTAGTATTGAACACGACTTAAATTGGATTTAACGAGTAGTTCGATATAATTCCTGAATTCGTACCTTATGTACTTATTCTCAAACGAGTTGGACTCGCGCAAAATCAAACCATTGTTTGAACATTGGATGATCACTTAAACAAAGACTAATTAATTGGATTTGATTGGTTGAATAGCATGTCTTGATTGAATATATATGTATGTTATGAATGAATAGTGTATATCGGATGGATATTAGAAGGGAAAGGGTAATTTTAGAAATTATTGTAAATTTAGAATTTATAAATTGGACCTGCGTGTCCAGCCTTATCTCTTTTATCTCTTTGTATTCTCTCTCACCTAATTCCCCTCAATGTAATGAGGTTTCTCTTATTGTATTATGTAATTGGGTAGAAGTAGAATATTGCTAGCGGGGAGAGGAAAGTGAGTGATTTGTTCTAGGAACAAGTTGTTTTATATATCCATCCGTATATCACTATTAATTTACTTTACGCACTTTATGATGTTTTAGAAGCATGCTTAGGGGTGTATGATGATGATGAGACCTAAGAAAGATAATAAATTGGTTGCCAATTACGCAAAAATCCCTCAATTTATATTAAGCGATTATCCTTCCATCGAATGATTCTTGTTCAAGATCCAAAATTGGCATTGGTTTGTTGGCCAAAGTCAAGACCTTTGTCAATTGAGGATGTACTTGAATCATGAGAGTTTTGTTCCACATCGGTGTCTTGTCTGTCCAAGTTGTGATTTGTTGGCCAAAGTCAAGATCACTTCTTGTCCAACGACATTGATTGAAACTTTCCTTGTCAATGGGTCCCGCTTAACTGGAATCATTAGGTTTGTTGTGCCAAAGCCAAGGCCTAGATGATTCGGAGGATATGGTTAGGAAAATGTATTAGATACATTGGCATAAGTAATGCACATATGTTTTGGACTTGGATGTCCACCTAACCGGATCTAGGAATTGGATGGGATCCAATTGATCTTTGAGATCTACCTAGTTAAATAGCATACAGCTTGTTGGCCAAAGTCAAGGTTGTGTGTTATTTAACGGGATCCTAGCCCACTAGGAAATAGGATTTCCCGAGTTCTCAACAGAGGGTTAGAGACTTGATGAAAATAGTGGGAGGCTAGTATTGAATTTGCAATTTCATTCAGATACTTAGCCTTACGCGTCTTTCAAAATTATTTCGTTTATTAATTAAAATTAGTTGGACTAATTCATTGTTATTTTTTCTTGTAACAGTTTGACTGTACCCATTTTATCGTTAACTAGATAGTTGGACTATCGTAGTTGAGATGGCAAGCAAGGTAAATGTCCGAGACATCATCATGGGTGACAATGTCTTTAAGGGCACAAACTTTGCTGATTGGGAAATGAACCTGAGGATAGTCCTTGGGGCTGAGAGGATGTTGTACACTATACAGACACCTCTCCCGCCTAAGCCCACTGACCCACTTGAGCTGGAGTTATGGAAAACTCACAGCAATGATTGTGACACAGCTCAGGCTATTATGTTAGCTTCGATGACTCAGCACTTTCGTCGCCAGAATAGGGACTTGGATCCTTATAATATGATGGCTAGACTGCGAGATCTCCACCGCTCCAACAAGCGGATGGAGAGGTACGAGTTGGTGAAGAAACTCTTCCGCGCCCGAATGACTGAAGGCGCATCAGTTGAGGCCCACGGGGCTCAAATGATCGCCGATATTGATGAGTTGGCCAATATGGGAATAGTCTTGGAGGCTGAGCTGACCGTAGATTTGATCTTACAGTCACTTCCTGATTCTTGGAAACAAATCATAATCAACTACAAGTTGATGGACACGGATGACTCTTGGAGAGCTGTTATCCATCTTGAAGGAGTCTGAAAAAGAACTCCAAAAAGGGGGCAAGCGCGAGGCGCACTATGCATCGACCTCTCAGAGGCCAAGGGCTGGGCCCAAAGCTACTGGAGGGGTGAGGAAGAAGAAACATAAGAAAAAGGGTAAAGGCAAGTTGACAAAAGCTTCTGGGAAGCCAAGGGACAAGTCTCAAGATGTCTGCCTCAACTGCGGCAAGAAGGGTCACTGGAAACGTGACTGCCGAATGGGCAAGGGACACAGGGAGGATATCAAGGCAGGCAAGGCACTAGCCTCTGGTATGTTTGTTATTGAGATAAATATGACTACTTCTAGTTTTAAAAATTGGATTTTTGATTCTGGTTGTGCTGCTCATATATGTACTGATTTGCAGGATCTGCAGAATAGCAGGATGCTGGCTTCAGGGGAGATTGATCTACGAGTCGGAAACGGAACTCCAGTTGCTGTTTTGGCTGTAGGGACTTTTGTTTTGGAATTGCCCTCGGGGCATGTTCTTAAACTTTTGAACTGTTATTATATACCTAGTTTGACTAGGAATATCATATCTGTATCTTTGTTAACCCAGCATGGGTACACTTTTGTATTTAGAAACACTGGGTGTTATTTATATAAAAATGATGCAAAATTTGCACTGCTGTTGCAAATAATGGCCTTTATATTTTGAATATAAATGAATCTCCTAAACATAAAATAACAAACAAAAGGCTCAAAAGAGTAATCTAAAAGATGAAGCTTACATGTGGCATTGTCGTCTAGGACACATTAACAAGACTCGCATATCCACACTTTCGAAGAGGGATACTTGGACGGATTTGATCTTAATTCATATGATGTCTGCGAATCTTGTCTTTTAGGCAAAATGCCTAAATCACCTTTTAGTGGTAAAGGTGAACGTGCCACAGAACTGTTAGCCCTCGTTCATAGCGACGTATGTGGGCCCATGTCTAGCCAGGCTAGAGGTGGATATCATTACTTCGTAACCTTTACGGATGATGCATCTCGTTATGGTTATGTGTATCTAATGAGACACAAGTCGGAAACTTTTGAGAAATTCAAAGAGTTTCGACACGAAGTAGAAAAACAAACAGGCAAGAGTATTAAGACATTGCGGTCGGACCGTGGTGGCGAATACTTAAGTTATGAGTTTCAAGATTACTTGAAAGAAAATGGTATTCTTTCACAGTGGACTCCTCCTGGAACACCGCAATTAAAGCGGTGTGTCTGAACGGAGAAACCGTACCTTGTTAGACATGGTAAGGTCCATGATGAGTCGCACTGAGCTACCTAATCCTTCTGGGGATACGCATTAAACAGTGCAGTACTTATTTTGAATAAGGTTCCGTCAAAGTCTGTTGAACAGACTCCATATGAGATATGGACAGGGAGGAAACCAGGTTTCTCTTTCCTGAAGATTTGGGGATGCTGGGCATATGTTAAACGTTTGGAAGGTACCAAACTAGAACCCAAATCAGATAAATGCCTTTTCGTGGGATATCCTAAGGAAACCAAGGATATTACTTCTATCACCCACAAGAGAACAAAGTATTTGTTGCTCTACATGCATTTTTCCTTGAGAAGGAATTCCTAGATGCAGTGGTAAGTGGGAGGAAAGTGGAGCTCGATGAAAATCGTAGTGATACTGTTCCTGGCAATGAATCAACGACGGAACATAAACAGACCATCCAGGATGAGTCTGTACCACAATCTTCATATACACAAAGACCGCGTAGGTCGGAGAGAGTCAGGACGGTACCTGAGAGGTATGGGTTCCTGATCTCGCCTCATGTAGATATTAATCTTATTGAGGATAATGAACCGACTACGTATGAGGAAGCAATACAGAATATTGATTCCGCTTTATGGCAAGATGCCATGAAGTCCGAGATGGATTCCATGTACGCCAACCAAGTTTGGACACTGGTTGATGCACCAGAAGGCGTAATGCCTATTGGATGCAGATGGATCTTCAAGAAGAAGACCGACATGGATGGCAACGTCAAACGTACAAAGCTAGGCTTGTAGCAAAAGGGTATCGTCAACAATATGGTATTGATTATGACGAAACTTTCTCACCCGTTGCCATGATTAAATCCATTCGGATAATGCTTGCAATAGCTGCATATTTCGATTACGAGATATGGCAGATGGACGTTAAAACCGCTTTCCTTAACGGAAACCTTTTGGAGGATGTTTATATGCAACAACCTGACGGTTTTATCGTACCTAGACTTGCAAACAAGGTTTGTAAGTTAAATCGATCCATTTATGGATTGAAGCAAGCATCACGGTCATGGAATCAGCGTTTTGATGAGATCATAAAAGAATATGATTTCGTACAAAACGATGATGACCCTTGTGTATACAAGAAGGTTAGTGGGAGAGCACTGACTTTTATTGTCCTTTATGTCGACGATGTATTGCTTATAGGCAATGACATTCCCATGCTAACGTCGGTGAAAGCTTGGCTTTCATTAAAATTCTCCATGAAAGATCTGGGAGAAGCAGCCTTTATTCTGGGAATAAAGATCTACCGGGATAGATCTAGAAAGCTGCTTGGACTCTCCCAGAGTACATATATTGACAAAGTGTTGAAGAGATTCAACATGGATCAATCCAAGAAGGGATTGATGCCAATGTCGCGTGGTATCCTTCTGTCTAAAGACATGTGTCCTAAGACTAAAGAAGAGAGAGATAACATGAGTCGGATACCGTTCGCCTCGGCAGTCGGATCGATCATGTATGCCATGATATGTACGCGACCTGATGTGTCATATGCTTTGAGCATGTGCAGTCGCTATCAGGCCGATCCAGGTGAAGGTCACTGGATGGCAGTTAAGAATATCCTTAAGTATCTTAGACGAACTAAGGATGCTTTCTTAATTTATGGAGGTGGAGAACTTGAGGTGTCTGGGTACACCGATGCAAGTTTCCAAACCGACAAGGACGACTTCAAGTCGCAATCGGGGTATATTTTTTGTTTGAATAACGGAGCAGTGAGCTGGAAATCTTCCAAGCAAGATACTGTTGCCGATTCAACAACAGAAGCGGAGTATATTGCTGCGTCAGAAGCAGCAAAGGAGGCAGTTTGGATCCGAAAATTCCTAATCGGATTAGGAGTAGTTCTGTTAGTAGCTAAGCCCGTGCCAATGTATTGTGACAATAACGGGGCTATAGCACAAGCTAAGGAACCAAGGTCTCATCAACGATCTAAGCATGTTCTTCGGCGTTACCATCTGATTCGGGAGATTATACATCGTGGCGATGTAAAGGTCGAGAAGGTCGCATCAGATGACAACATTGCAGATCCGCTGACGAAGGCTGTTCTTCAGCAAGTATTTGAACGACATATACATAGTTCAGGTATTAGATGCTTGAGTGACTGGCTATAGGCCAAGTGGGAGATTGTTAGACATTATGACCCATAGCGTCACTGTTTTGTAAATGATATTGTATTATTGTACGAAATTAACTATGTGATAATGAAATTGCCTTTTGCCGTTTTGTAAATTATTTACTTTGATAAATTGTCGGCAAAAGTCCATATGATTAGTTCCGTATTGAGATGATATGAGACAGTATCAATATAAAAGGTTTAATCATTAAATATCCCTAGTCGGAGTATTATCGAGATCGGACATCGATAATGCGGAATAGACTAGTATTGCACTTGTGCACGTTGTGATGGAACAACGTCATAGTTCTCATATATTTAATATTGGATACTTATGCAAGTGCGATAGGAGGTTGTGTTTTACCGATGGTACGGAAAACAGCTTCGCTCTGGACAGACCCCGCGGAATCCCATTGGTAGTATGTCTGCGTGTCTATGGGAGGCCGCATCAGGGTAGGTGTATATGGTCTTAACCTGAGACTTGCATCGCTAGTACTTGCGACAATCGGTAAACTTTGGTTTTGGTGGTTCGGGGCTTTAACCGGTTCTGTGTACGCCTCTTCTGGGTTTGTCGAGAATCGTAGTGTACTGGATGTGATGTCAAGATGGAAGTATCACTTCAGACATATGGAGATGATGATCAAGCAGGATACAGAACTAGTACTCTATAAAAGGTTGCAACCGTCGGGACAATATGACTAGGTCAGGATTGTCCGATTTAAAGAGACTAGTTGTTTGATGTCCGATATATGTTTCGTACGGGGCAGACACATTTCCAGCCCCAGGCCTAACATGTGATCGTCCGATACTGGATCGATGTACGCGATACTACGGTATACTACGCTTGATAAAGATCTAATATTCCAATAAGAATATTTCTGGAGAATTGGGTAGGCATGGCGCTTTGCTAGAAGCCAACCTTGTCTTGTAAATCGGTAAAAACGTAGTACGAGGTACGTACGTGTTCGGATTATCCGACGACCGTATTTACTGCCAACATATCCGGAGATCTTGGGTCGCTTCCTGAAGATTCACCTATGATGTTTGATTCGAACTTTATTAATCTTGGATTAATTGCGGAGAAACTTTATCTTGGATAAAATGCCTTATTAGGAGAGAGAACGATTAATTTGGAATTAATCGATAAAATAATATATTCGATATATTAAACGAAATTAGATTTCGACGCGGAATTAAAATCAGATTTTAATTCGGGCAAACGAATTAATTTAGAATTAATTCATTAGCGATGTGAATAGTAATTTCGCTAGGCGTAATTATTTAATTTACGTCGCGACGGAAATTCGTTAATTCGGAATTAGCGAAACCGAGCCCGAAAGTATTTGCGGACACATTCGTATTTTGAAACGAGTGGGACCCGCAAATCACATCGCGAAGTCTCATCACTTGACACGACTAGTGGATGGATGTATCTAGTCACCTTTATGGGATGATACATTGTCATTATTCTCTATGTAAGTTGATAAGGCCATTTAATGGCTTTTTGGGAGGGAAAACTTTTACACGGTTTTTGAAGGGTTTTATCTACCAAAATATTTTGGTAATTGTTCTTCACTCATC
This sequence comes from Zanthoxylum bungeanum, assembly GCA_019454045.1. Classification (NCBI taxonomy): domain Eukaryota; kingdom Viridiplantae; phylum Streptophyta; class Magnoliopsida; order Sapindales; family Rutaceae; genus Zanthoxylum; species Zanthoxylum bungeanum. The sequence continues at coordinate 129,830 of SKCR01036208.1, forward strand.
ATTTTCACGTTTTGGAAACAAGAAAAGAGAAAAGAAAACCAAAAGTCTCTCCTCCCTTTTCTTCTCCTTGCTCACGCCGTGAGCTTCAAACAAGGGCAGAAAATTGTTTTCATCTTCTCCATTTTTGCTAGCACAATGAGGGATCAAAGGAGTTGATAGGGAAACAACCTTGGAGCTTGGAATACAAGAAGATTTGAAGCTTCTCTCACTCTTGCTCTTGGCCGAAAGTTTCAACCTTGAAGACTCAAGGATTCTCTTCATCATTTTCGTCACAAGCTTTGTAAGTATGATTCCGCCATGCTTCAAGCTTTGCATGCCTAAAATGTGTATTTCTTTGGCTTATACTTTCTTTGGGACTAATTATAGAAACCTACCGAACGGACTGGCTATTTGTGGGTAGAAGGTGTGCAGATGTGAGGGCTGTTTGTGGGTAGAAGGTGCGCAGATGTGAGGGCTAGTGAAGGCAGGTGCGTGGCTATTTTTGTAGAGAGTGAGAGAATTATTAAGGTTTACGTGAGTGGGTTTATATGGCAGTTTGCATGGCTGCTACGTGAGGGCTAGTGAGGGCTGATAGGGTTCCATTAATGTAGCTGTTTAAAAGGTTAATGTGTGTGCAAACATGAGTGGATGCGCTGAGAGTAGAGGGTTAGGGTTTGTTGTGGCGATGTGCTGTTGGATGTAGGGTGTTGCGTGGGAGGAGGGCGTGGCAGTGTGTTTGAAGCAATGGCGCTGCTGAGGGTTGGGGCGTGATTAATCAGGTGAAGGCTGCGTGGAGGTCTGATGGATGAGTGTTGCTTATGTTTAGGGCTGTTACGTGAAGGGGGCTAGGGTTTGCTTAGTCTGATGGTTTGTTTAGGGCTATTACGTGAGAGAGAGGAATGGTTGAGATGAGGAAGAAGATATGCGTGAGCAGTGAGTGTTTAGGGTTTTTTATTATTTTTTTTGGTTCTGCCGTGAATCCGAGCTCTCTAGGGTGTTGGTTTGTGTTTATTTTTATAGTGAGAGGGTAGGGTTTGCATGGATTTGGTGTCTAAGAAGGAAAGGATTTGATTGATTGGGGGGGGGGGCAAAGTTAATTCAAATTAGGAAGGTGATATCTTTAATTGGTGTTGATTAGGCATTTAATTTGTTAGATTAGGAAGTCAATATTTTAGATTGGTATATAATTTTATTTAGTTAGGAATAATTATATTTGATTTGTTTAAATTAGGCATATACTTATTTTATTTTTGGTAAATATTTTATTTATTTATTTAATTAATATAATTAATATTTTATTTAGTTAATATTTTAATTTAATTAATAATTATTTTAATTTGGGGTGTGTATTAAAGGCTATGGGCGTGTGGGCCTTGGTTAGGTGGGTGGGCTTGGCTAGGTGTTTTGATGTTTTAATTATTTTAATTTGTGAGATACATTAATTATTTCTTTGGATTGGGCTTGGACTAAGGTTAAGTGATTTGCGGGGTTTTGGGCCGAGAATAAATTTTAAAACGGAACACCAACAAGTAACCCGAAGCTAAACCAGCGAACTTAATCCGACTATGAGTCAATTCTTGACTCCTCCCTTCCGACATCTGTTTCCCGCGGTTTCCGCGACTTAAAAGGTAGTGCCTACAAATGAGACTCATCATCGGGTTTCATATGCAAAAATGCAATGCCTACAACATCCTTAGCCCAAACCCCCGTAAGACACACACCAAGCCCACACATCACCAAACTACACACCAAGCCCACCAAGACAAGCCAAACTCACGCCCAAATCACTCTAAGCCACGCCCACTCACCTTCCAAATTAACAAAAACACATATTAAACACATGCATAAATCAAGCCAAATCCCCTTCCAAAATTAAAGAAATCTCATCAAATACTTTCCTAATCCACTTAAATTACATTCCATAATTAAAAGATACAAATCAAATCATATCCCTAACTAAAAGAGAAGAAATCAAATTAAATCAAATCACTTCCCTATTTAAAAGATTTTTCCTTATCACACACTAATTAAAAATATCTCCAATAATTACACAAATCCTTTCCCTTTTCAAACAAGGTAAACCCCAACCCTTTGCCTATAAAAAGAATCCTTCACCAACACATCAAGGGGCTAGCTCATTCTTACGAAAACACAAAATAAACCTAACTCATTCTCACGAAAGTACAAAGAATAAACCCTCACAAATAGCCTCCAACTCACGTCAAACAGCAACCAAAACACCCTCATTCACGTCCCCACCACTTATCCACACAGCTTCAGCATGCCATTATTACTCACGCATAAGCCCTTCACACAAATAAGCACCGACCGGCAAGCCTTCATCACGTCCCTAAACACCACAAACACCTAGCCCTCACGCACCATAAACCAACAGCCCCCCCTGACCTAGCACACTCACGCTAAAGCCACATTCAATAGAAACTTCACGCCTAGCCACTTCAATAGCCACCCAACCCTCACGTACCCCACACAACAACTTCACGCATCAACATAAAGCCATTCACCCACGTGCACGTCACTGCCCTTCTACTTGACGCAAAAAATATGCCTTCGACGCATGGCTCTCTCACATCAATAAACCTCCACAAACTGTTTCCTTCCACGTAAATAAACCCTACACAAAACTGCTTCAATTGCCGCACAAACAAACCCCCTCATACCAGCCATACCTTCATGCAAAATAGCCCCCTTTTGACGCATAAAGCCCCCTAACCAGCAACCCAATACCCCTTAAAAAAACCGCACGAAACAGCAGCCCAATACCCCTTAAAAATTGTACAAAACAGCAGTCCAATACCCCTTAAAAAACCGCAAAAACATTCCCTTGATACAGTGAAAACAGTGACTAGAAAATACCCTTAAAACTACAAAAAAACAGCAGCAAAATAGAGTAAAAAATAGCAGCCCAAATAACGAAACAGCGAAGGAAAACATCAAACCAGTGAACCGGAGGAGTTGCGGAGCATCAACCCTTCCGACGGCCGTGTAACGCACTTCCGAGAGACGAAAAAAGAGGTTAGACCTGAGGAACCTTCTTTATTTATTATCCTTTATTTTTATTTATTTTAGTACTTTATTTCATATGAGTATTGTGGATTGGTGCATGATGTGATTTTTGGATGAACGGAATATGTGGTCTCTCTTGTGGTATATCAGATGGAGACCCGGACATAAATTCCGTAGCCGAATCCGAATGGACGGTAGTGCGGTTTGTACTCGGGATACAATGCCACGTACCACTTGAGAGACACACGTATTTCGCTTCATCTAACCTTGTATTCGAGCATGATTTAGCCTAGTAGATTATTTAGCATGATTTAGTCTAGTATGTTATTTATTTTAAGTATGATTATGTTATTTCTTTTTGCATGATTTAGTTCTTTGCTTTCATATTAGGAATTTAGTTTACGTTTGTGCTTAAATGATTATTTTTTTATTATTTTTTTATTTAATGGTTCAATATGCTCATTGTGTGATATCATTTGTTTGTCGTTATGATAACTTAGTTTCAAAGCATGCAAACTTAGACGTAGGATTTACCTTCATGAATGCGAACTAGATCTAAGTTACTCTTAAACATATATGTTGCGTAGATTCGGTTAAGTTATTGCACAAATCATTTTATTACAAGTGGCATAAGTAAGGGACCATTCCGAACCCAACGGTTTGAGGTCTTCCCTTGCGAGGGGTGAGTGCGGCCTTAAATCATTTTCCCGGTTCACACCGGGTGGCGACTCCATGTTATTTCTCCGGTTTAGTCCCATGTGGGCTACTCCGTACTCCCGACCGGGCCACGAGCCTAGAACAGCGTCACAGATTTCTGTGTCCTACAGTCTGGCGACTCCACTGGTGATAGAGAATCGGCCCCGAAATATTGTCTTGTAATGTTTGTGATTTGTACTTTAGTTAATTGTGTCTACTGTGGGTTGAAGGGGTTTAATCAAAGGCATTATTAAGGCTAGGTAATGGTTTGGTGTCTTCCTTCATTCACTACCTTTTATAAGGAAAAGCTGTGAAGGCACCTAGATAATCATTTACCCGTAGCTCACTGTGATGGACTAATTTGGAGGACTTGTTGTTTATTTCTGTCACCAAGGCGATAAGAGCCTAAGAGGCTTGGGTATTTAAGAGAGTTTGCTCCACCCTCCCTCTGGGGAATCTACAATGAGAAATCCATTTGACAGTCAGTCACGCACCATAACTCGTTGGCACGTACCTTAGTGTATAAAAAAAGTGCGCTCACTTGGTCGCTTGAACCCTTGAGTGAGGAGTCCTAGTTGTGGGCAATCCTTCACAAACGAGAGCCTTTGTCTATACCCCTGTAAACTCACATGTGAACCATAGTTATATGACCAATAGAAACTATTTTGTTATACTTGCGTTTCGGACCGTTGTCATTTGGATTCAGTTGGACTTTTTGTCATGAGGTATGAGCTTGTTGGGCCATTTAAACTGGGACTAGTCTGTGCTTTATGGAAATTGGGCCAAAAACTTCTAAAATGCCAATGGGCCATTTTGTGTTTAGGCCTTTTATCATTTGAAGTTTTTTAGCCATGTTATCGCAAAAGTGTAAACCTGTTGTTCCATTTCAACTGGGACAAGTTTGCACCGCGCAATAGTATGATTGAATACTTTAAAATGATAATGGGCCGACTTATATATCTCATACAACGCACGCATCTCATGCATCTCATGCATACACGCATCATATTAACCCTTTGTGTCTTAAAAGCCATCATAGATATCCGTTGGGTTAGGGGTAAGAGGGAAGACTCATCAAAAAGTCGTTAGCAAACATGAGCGAATCAGAGAATGAGATATCTCGTATGGATCAGTTGGAGACTAGTCTCACTAAGGTTACCGAGCAGTTGCAAGCTTTGATCGCCGCTATGGCTAATATGGTTGTGCCCCGTGCTGGGGGAGGCTCTGAGAATGTGGGGTGTGAGAACCCTCCAAACAGACTGAGTGATGATATCCCTGTCTTTGATGATGGTATGGCTGAGTATGAAGCATGCGCCGTTGGACTGACGACATTGATAACCTTGGAAGCCAAGAACGTGGAGGTTTACGGAGACTCGATGTTAGTAGTCCGACAACTGCAAGGATAATGGGAATTAAAAGAAGAATGGTCAAAACCCTACTTGTTCCACCTCAGTATTCTGGCACAGGCCCTCCCCGATTGTAAGTTCCAGCACTTGCCACGAGAAGAGAACCAAATGGCAGACGCATTGGCTACACTTGCCGCAACTTGGGAAAATCCGGAGAAGTTGATGATGAGACCTCCAGTGTTGGCGATGGCAAGCAAACCAGTTTATGAGATAGAAAGAATCTTGGAAGTAGAAGTCGATGATGGGAAACCTTAGTACTATGATATTCAGCGATGCTTAGAACACGGGGAATTCCCGAAAGAAGCAAGCAGAAAAGACATGATAGCCATTCAGAAGTTGGCTTCTCAATATGTGAGTTTGAAGGGAGAACTATACAATAGACAAACGAATGGCATTCAGATGAAGTGTTTAAGAAGCTTGAAAGCCAAAGGAAACAGTACTGCCGGTGGAAGTTGAGATACAGTCCATAAAGGTATTAGCATAAGTGAAGTTACATGAACAAGAATGGGCCTCACAGAGATTTGAACAGTTGGTATTGCTTGATAAAAAGAGAATGAAGTACTTGCATCACATGCAGATATACCAGAAGAGGTTGGCTCGAGCCTTTAACAAGAAGGTGCGTCCTACAAAAATCAGAAAGGGTGATCTGGTGCTTAAGTAGTCGAAGCCGTCGACGACAGACCCGAGAGGAAAGTTCAGACCCAATTGGGAAGGACCCTACATAGTCCAGAAAGTAATAGAAAATGGGGCAGTGAGACTGTCAGACTTGGAAGGGAACGAGTTCACCGAGCCAATCAACGTGGACAGGTTGAAGCAATATTTTGCCTGAGAAAGAGAAGAGACAGAGTAGTTACTAGGAGAACTGGTAGAAGACCTAACCCAACATGATAGGAAATCCATGCATGCATGCAAACACGTAACGTACTTGTAATTCTTGTGTTTGTTCTATGTTTGCAGGTTTCCAACAAAAGAGAACTGCACAATCACCAGAAAAGAACCGGAAGGAGGAAACTATAAGCAGACCTAGGGGCGACTAGAGACATGTATTGGCACATGGCGCCAAGGAGCACAATGAGGGGCTAACCCATCAGGAACATGGAGTACCTCCACACATGCATACGTAAACATCATATGCACGTGTTTTTTTATTCTGTTGTTTTGTTTGTGTTCGCAGGTCTCAATGAAAAGAAGGAAAATCGGCAAAACACAAGCAAGAGCAACAAAGCAGTATAAACGGTTTTTCAGGGAGGAATCCAAGGGGGCGAATCAAACATTATCAGAGGTCGAAAGGAATGAATGAGTGAAAAAATAAAAGAGAAGTCTTTGATAGTTAAGCATATGTCCGATGATGACATTATTTGCTGTAGGGTGAAACCTTAGAAACAATAAGTGCGTGATGTGCTCTCATCCGGTATTCTGAATGGATTGATCTCGGCTAGACTCACGAGCACTTGATTACGGGATCTCAACAATAGAAGCCTGAGTAGTTGGCGAGATGACTAGTTGAAGAAATGATGGATCAGTGAATGACCATTTGCCTGGATGTCCACCATGGTTTACTTATGCTACGATATATGATATGGTTAGAAGCAAAGAAAAAGTCTCTGCAATGAAAAGAAAAGAAAAATAGACCGCCTATAACTGATAAGCGTGAAGCTACCCATGGGTGAGTATTAGGACCACCATGAGGAGAAATGCTACCTTAAAAGGTATGTGTGTCAAAGAAGAAAAGAGAAAAGAAAAAAAAAGAAAAAAAGAAAGAAAAAAAAATGAAAAGAATGAAAAGAAATAGACAAGAGAAAAAAGAAGAAGACCATATCATGTTGAGTATGATGAAGTAATCACAGAGTGTGATCAAGATATCTAGGTTGGTTAGACCCACAGATCCGATTCTCCGAGACAAAATCATCGAGTTGGCTTATTTAAGGATTAAGCTGCGAAAGAGCCTTAACACACACACACTAGGAGTCTAGTTCAGATCACTCATTCAGACGATCGTAGCTGAGTGTATTAAAGTACTTTAAAGGTTCTCTGGTTTCAACACGAAGCATCCGTTGAAGACGAAAATATGCTTAGCTATCAGGATTATCTCGTGAGTGGCAGTACAGTATAAACCATCACGGTGTTAGTATCAGTTTTAGAGATGAGTCCCAGGGTTGAGACCCACGTAATCAGTATCAGTATTGCCGGGTATGGCACTCTAGGGGCGAAGCCCACATTAGCATCAGTATCAGTCTTCCCGGGTATGGCACTCCGGTTATGGAGACGCAACATCGACACCTCGGGTATGAGGTTTAGCATGCCAGGTACGACACTCTGGGTATGGAGACACTACTGCGACACTCTGGGTATAGAGACGCAACCGTGACACCTCGGGTATGGGGTTTAGCATGCCAGGTACGACACTCCGGGTATAGAGACACTACTGCGACACTCTGGGTATGGAGACCCAACCGCGACACCTCGGGTATGGGGTTTAGCATGCTTGGTACGCCACTCCAGGTATGGAGATGTTACAGCGATGCCTCGGGTATGGGGTTTAGCATGCCAGGTACGACACTCTGGGTATGGAGATATTACTGCGACACTTTGGGTATGGAGATGCACCGCAACACCTCGGGTATGGGGTTTAGCATGCCAGGTACGGCACTCAGGGTATGGAGATATTACTGTGACACTCTGGGTATGGAGACGCAACCGCGAGACCTCGGGTCTAGGGTTTAGCATGACAAGTACGGGACTCCGGGTATGAAGATACAACTGCGATACTCCGGGTATGGAGATATTACTACGACACTCTGGGTATGGAGATGCAACCGCGAAACCTCGGGTATGGGCTTTAGCATGCCAAGTACGGCACTCCGGGTATGAAGATACAACTGCGACACTCTGGGTATGGAGACACAACTGTGACACCTCGGGTATGGGGTTTAGCACGCCGGGTATAGCGCAACAAAATCAACTCAACTCAAATGCATTGCATAACTTTGATAGGATTGTCATTGTCACACACTGCACAAGTCCCATCAAAGTGGGGGCGACTGTAGGCACTGCATTTTTGCATATAAGTCCCAATGATGAGTCTCGCATGGAGACACTACCTCTTTAATTGTGGAAGCCGCGAGAAACGGACGTCGGAAGGGAAGAGTCAAGAATTGACATTTCTGTTGGATTTAATTCGCTGGATTAGCTTCAGGTTCGCTTGTTGGACCTCTGTTTCAAAACACATCCTTAGCCCAAACCCCCGCAAGACATACACCAAGCCCACACATCACCAAAATACGCACCAAGCCCACCAAGACAAGCCAAACTCACGCCCAAATCACTCTAAGCCACGCCCACTCACCTTCCAAATTAACAAAAACACATATTAAACACATGCATAAATCAAGCCAAATCCCCTTCCAAAATTAAAGAAATCCCATCAAATACTGTCCTAATCCACTTAAATTACATTCCATAATTAAAAGATACAAATCAAATCATATCCCTAACTAAAAGAGAAGAAATCAAATTAAATCAAATCACTTCCGTAATTAAAAGATTTTTCCTTATCACACACTAATTAAAAATATCTCCAATAATTACACAAATCCTTTCCCTTTTCAAACAAGGTAAACCCCAACCCTTTGCCTATAAAAAGAAGCCTTCTCCAACACATCAATGGGCTAGCTCATTCTTACGAAAACATAAAATAAACCTAACTCATTCTCACGAAAATACAAAGAATAAACCATCACAAATAGCCTCCAACTCACGTCAAGCAGCAACCAAAACACCCTATTCACGTCCCCACCACTCATCCACACAGCTTCAGGACGCCATTATTACTCACGCATAAGCCTTTCAGGCAAATAAGCACCGACCATCAAGCCTTCATCACGTCCCTAAACACCACAAACACCTAGCCCTCACGCACCATAAACCAACAACCCCCCTGACCTAGCACACTCACGCTAAAGCTACATTCAATAGAAACTTCACGCCTAGCCACCTTCAATAGCCACCCAACCCTCACGTACCCCACACAGAAACTTCACGCATCAACATAAAGCCATTCACCCACGTGCATGCCACTGCCCTTCTACTTGACGCAACAAATCTACCTTCGACGCATGGCTCAATCACATCAATAAACCTCCACAAACTGTTTCCTTCCACGCAAATAAACCCTACACAAAACTACTTCAATTACCGCACAAACAAACCCCCTCATACCAGCCATAGCTTCACGCAAAACAACCCTCAATTGACGCATAAAGCCCCTAACCAGCAGCCTAATACCCCTTAAAAAAACCACACGAAATAGCAGCCCAATACCCCTTAAAAACTGTATAAAACAGCAGTCTAATACCCCTTAAAAAACCGCACAAATAGTCTCTTGATACAATGAAAATAGTGACCAGAAAATACCCTTAAAACTACAAAAAATAGCAACAAAACGAAGTAAAAAACAGCAGCCCAAACAGCGAAACAGCGAAGGAAAACATCGAACCAGTGAACCGGAGGAGTTGCGGAGCATCAACCCTTCCGACGGCCGTGTAACGCACTTGCGAGAGACGACAAAAGAAGTTAGACCTAAGGCACCTTCTTTATTTATTATCCATTATTTTTATTTATTTTAGTACTTTATTTCATATGAGTATTGTGGATTGGTGCATGATGTGATTTCCGAATGAATGGAATATGTGGTCTCTCTTGTGGTATATCGGATGGAAACCCAGACATAAATTCCGTAGCCGAATCCGAATGGACGGTAGTGTGGTTTGTACTCGGGATACAATGCCACGTACCACTTGAGAGACACACGTATTTCGCTTCATCCAACCTTGTATTCGAGCATGATTTAGCCTAGTAGATTATTTAGCATGATTTAGTCTAGTATGTTATTTATTTTAAGTATGATTATGTTATTTCTTTATGCATGATTTAGTTCTTTGCTTTCGCATTAGGAATTTAGTTTATGTTTGTGCTTAAATGATTATTTGTTTATTTTTTTTGTATTTAATGGTTCAATATGTTCATTGTGTGATATCATGTGTTTGCCATTATGATAACTTACTTTCAAAGCATGCAAACTTAGACGTAGGATTTACCTTCATGAATGCGAACTAGATCTAAGTTACTCTTGAACATATATATTGCGTAGATGCGGTTAAGTTATTTCACAAATCATTTCATTACAAGTGGCATAAGTAAGGGATCATTCTGAACCCAACGGTTTGAGGTTTTCCCTTGCGAGGGGTGAGTGCGGCCTTAAATCATTTTCCCGGTTCACACTGGGTGGCGACTCCATGTTATTTCTCCGGTTTAGTCCCATGCGGGCTACTCCCTACTCCCGACCGGGTCGCGAGCTTAGAAAAGCGTCACCGATTTCTATTTCCTACACGCGTATGAATCAGAGGCTCACTGCCTCGGGCCTAATTTGGGGAGCGTCGCAACGCTCAGAATTTGACGTCACGACTCGTAACAATGAGAGGTTCTATCTCGGGTATGATCAGATGGGTGTCGCGATGCGCAGTGTCTGGCGTCGCGACGCGAAGCAGAGCATGCTCACTACATGTGACAGATTTATTGAGGTATAACATTGAGACCTGAAACAAGGTAAAGTAAGACATGGAACATATTTATTGAGGTATAACATAGAGACGACCAAAGAAACTAAGTATACGTGGTATTATGGAGGTTGGAACAACATTTGACAAACAATATTATGAGATTAACTGGAATGGGGATATCCTAGAAAACAACTAGGCATAGTGGATAAGTTAGTGTAAAATACAGTAATCAGATTTATATTATAAATGAACTTAAAGGTACATAAGGAATATGAACATTAATAAAAATCGAATCACTAACGCTGCTAAATATATAAGGTATCGACATGCTGTGATGATAAAATTAAGGCATATATAGAGGTTAATCATAAATTATGACGACTTAAGCTCAAGTGATAAATAAGGATGCGAGGACATGAATGACAAATTTGATAATAATTGAAACTCAGTAAAGAGGAAATAGAGAGTTGAATAGCTAAGTTGTGGGAATAAACGTTAGGTCAGAGCGAGCGTGTGAAACCGAGGAAGTATCAAGTACGATCAGTTGCAATAGCATCAAGGACTACCTTGCATACAACTGCCCCAAAGTTAAGATAGAACATGAAAGAACCTAGCTATAGGAGACATAAGTATCATAAAAGATGTGGGAGCACTATCTACGAAGAATTCATATGCAAATTCAGTAAGGACACATGGCATCAATATGATTTTGTATGAATAGACTTCTTAGTGATCAGATTGGAGATTAATGATTCAACTGAAGTAGTTATGGGTATGACCGTGTTAGCACTTGTGCATCAAATTTGGTCAAGACCTTCCAAGTTAAGTATGCTGAGGTAAAAGAAATAATAACAAGATGAGTGTCTGTCTGGGGAATCCTAAGAAGTAATAACTCATTAAAGAAAATAATAAGAAGAGGTGAAATATAATCATAGGGTATTAGATAGAAAAAAGTGATTTACTTGGGCACCAGTTCAAGAATAACTTATGTTCAGACCATAAGAGACGAAATACTCATAGTACATATTTTCGGACATCACGAAAGGGAAGAATGATAAGGTTTCCAAAAGAACTCCCAGAGACTAAACTTTCAGCTACAAGAATCGAATAGAGTATACCAGGATAAGAGATTTCTACAAGTCGTAGTTTTGATTTCTTGTAACATCACACCTAATGATAGGATGCTACCTGTAGGAGACAGGAAATCCTATTTCCATAAGCCTCTGATGCTACTAAAATTTCGGCATGACCTCTGCTAAAAAATCATGAAACTTGGATCAAAGTCCAGCATCTCGAGGTGTCTTGATATTAAATACAAACAATTATTCTCAACTCATAAGAAAATAGGCCTCCGGCCTGACATAATCTCAACTCATAAGTAAATAGGCATCCGACCTGACATTAGACAGAATAACTATAAACAACTACATGCTCAGCACGATTAAAATTATACATATGATGCAAATAAATAAAACTAAGACTGTGGGAGCCCAATTACACATCCCAGAACCATATAATGACTCAAGACCAACTTGACTTCATCGGGGTGATCCTTTATCTGCAAAATGCCTCAAGAATCTTCTAGCTCTTAAGTCTAATGTGAACCTGCAACACTAGAAAACTATTGGGGTGTGATCTATAAAGCCCAATAAGTAACTCATATCTTATGAAATTATAACAAGTGACAATATGAACTTAAATATAAATCAAATATATGTGATTATACTAAAACTTATAAATCTTTGCTTAATCCAATGACAACATACACATATCATACCTTGATAATACACTGAATGCAACATCAACTTTTCTCATTACCGGAACTAACTTATTATCTACCAAATAACCCAAACCCGCGGCTAAGGCCATCCCAAACCCGTGGTGATTTAGTCAGCTAAAACTACTGTTGGTTACTTTGTAAAGGTTATGTGAGCTAAAAACGTAAAAATTAGCTAACTATGAGCTGTAGACCATGTACTGAAACACTGAGCTGAAACCTCAGACCTCTATACAACATAAGATAGCTAGTATTATAACAAACAAGTCAATATATCAGCAATCTATCAGAATTACTAAATTGTTACAAGTTCGGATTTTATTAACTTGTTATTATCCTTTATACTTAACCCATGTCAAACTTTCCTATTACCTATCTATAAATGCGCTATTCTAATAGCTAACATCTAAAGCATACAAAGCAAAACATGAATACCGTGAAGTATATCGTTTGATATCAAATACACTTCAATCACATGAAACGTGAATTCATACACATATACTTTTATCACAATTATCCATCTTTGAAATATCATCAAATCAGCAATCCAAACAAAATGTCTAAGAAATCTTTCTTTTCAGAAATCTTGTTTCTTATCTGAAAACACATCTCTTTCTGTAAAAAATTTCTGAAAACTCTTTTATGTCTGTAAAACTTTGAGCTTTTTTTGTAAATACTCATAATCAATGCAATAACTTTCCGAGTTCACAATACTTAAATTCAAGATTTGTATGGAAACATTTGTATCATCATTAGAAAGATCATCTGTCAACCTGTACGTAATCCCGTGGTCTTGGAGCGTTACGTCTCGCCATTCCTCAAGCCACTAAACCAGTAAATAATTGTGCTATCAGAGCCACCAACCTGTCTCTGAAATTCGGGTCTATGAGCCTCGCTATCTCACTAGCACAAAACCCAGGATCTAGGGGCATTTGTCATCCCTAAACTTATATCCCGTGTGCACACGTATCAGATTGGTTATCGTTATTCCGGATTGGTTACCGATATTCGTCAATTCCATATCTGAATCAAGTTACATCGGAGGTGGGTTTTTTACCATATGCCTCTAAAATAACAAAATCATACATTTGAAATCATTTTCATCATCAAATCATTTATTTGAAACCAAGCTTTATCAAAAAGCTTAAATCATATGTCTCAACTCAAGTGAAAATCAATTTAGTCAAATGATCTGCAAAATCATATCTGAAATCATAATTAAAACTCTGAAATAAGTACTCCACTCACACATACATAAAAGGCAAGGCATCTAGGAACACACAATCTATTGGAGTTGGAGCTCGGCGCGCCAAATTTTATTGTAGTTATTGTAAATACGATGTACATTTTTATTTTATTATGAATAAAATTAAGTAATTTTCATCAATATAATCTTATTATGGTAAATGCATAAATGACTGTAGAATGAATAGTTGTGACATAATTGCAAAATCGTCGCAATTTTTATTGAGAAATATCACAATACAATTCATTCTTAAATTGTTCATAGTCAAGGTTTATATATTGGGTTAGTTAGTAAACCCGTTAGACTGGTACGTGTCGTATATTAGAATTGTTCTAATGGTTTGTCTTAGTAAACCATGAGTCTTGGGAAACTCATACAGACACGTAGGTATTTATTGGATAAATACTGAACGACTCATTCAAAGATTCTTTATAGATGGTACACCAACGTCTATAGTAATCTTTACGAGTCGAATAACATATTAGCTCATTTGAATTGAGATACCACTGTGGATATGTGAGATATCCTCCATATTTTGATGACAGTCACATCAATGATCTTTTAAGATCAGACCTCCGCCTGTTCATCGGGTATGGACTGATATTCACGATATCTCGTTATGTATCCGAAGAGGATCTGTCAGTCATGTGTATGGGATTTAGGTATCCAATTTGTGATTCTTTGAAATCCTTCGCCGAGGTATAATTCGAAAATGAGTTTCGAATATTTATTGAAGAATCATATTTATGTCGCGACACATAATTTTTTCATAACGGAGATTTGACATTTAATTTATATCTCCGGAACAATTTGGATAACTTATGACAGAGGGATTATATATATGCAATGACTTCGACTTGGATAGTTCAACTCGATTATCTGTGGTCGTCGTAATTTGTGAGTGGACAAATTACAGACATGGAAATGGTTTTCATGATAGATAAACTTGAACCTAGAGAGTCCCACAATATAAAGTGTACTCATTGAGCACTTGAACAATTAAATATGGATAATTCGGATTATTCATAATTTTCACATGCTTATTAAATAATGTGTATTTGTATACGATACATAATTTAGATTAAATACACATTATTCACCCATTGGATTTTAAAACTTTTATTATTATTATTTTTATTATTATTATTAATTAATTTTTAATTAATTATTAATAATAATAAAATGGAAGAATATTCTTGAAATATTTCTCCATGGATTTATTTTGTCTTTTTTGTTAGTAAAAGATGAATTAATTAATTAGTTAATTAATTTATTTTAATTAAGAATATTACTTGAATATTCTTAGTTTTTTGGCCAATTCTTATTGGCTATTCCATGTGTTTTTGACACATGTATTTATTAACAAAAAATATCAAATAAAAATCATTTTTGGATAAGATCAAATTGGTGTCAAATTTTAGGCCACAAAAAATTATTATTTTCTTGAAAAATAATTACCCATTTTCGGCCAACGTAGGGTTTGAGTATAAAAATGAAACTTGTTTCATTTTTGCCACTTAATCACCTCTCATGTGTTGAGAAACAAAAGAAAAAAATAGATTAGGGTTATAAACAAAGCTTCAACACCAAAAGGAAAAGGAAATTATTGAAAAGGAATTGATATTAAGGTAATATTAATTTCCTAATTTTCTATTTTCTTAAGTTTTATTTTTGAACATGTAAATATGTATGAGATATGTGTATTGCATGTTTGAATTAAATATGTATCTAGAATATGTATTTGAAATAAAATTTGGTGTTGGATATTAGTTAACCTTAATAGTTTTTTCTTAAAACATGTGTAAATTGGATTAATCAGTGAACTAATTGATGAGCGGAAAATATATCACTATTTACCGCCCCTTTTACTTAATATTTTGTATAGTTTCTCGGGTTTTATGAACGTTTTGATGTGTTTTAGTTTATTTTGCAGATAAAATAAAATTGGGACCATCAGAGGAAGATCGGTTGATTCACATGCTCAAAGATTGGCTCGAGGAACAAAAAGCTCAATTTGGTGCACAAATTCATAGTCAAACGACGTCTATACAGAGGATGAAAAATCAAGTTAGAAAATTAACAGATAATCTGAATCACATATCTCTCGGAGAAAATTCAAATAATACTGAAGAAGCCTTCGAATATCTTGAGATTCATCATGACAACATAACAGAGGACGAGGTTGAGCAGTATCAAGAATCAGAGGTATCAGTTCAGGAGCCCGAACCAACAAAGTCTCAATTTGATTATTTATCGGACTCTGACGAGGATGAAGAAGCTGAGCTATTTGTACCAACTGCACCAACAAATGAAGATCAAACTTTCTATCCTCAAAATGAAGATCTTGGAGCTTCTATTGCACAAATGTTTGAAGAAGATCTACTTGAGCCATTCATATCAAGGGATGAAGACCTAAAGTCAGAAATATCTTTACATCCTCAAGTTGACACTTATGGAGCATGCATTTCACAGATGACAGATGAAGAACTGAACGAGGAAATTCTGAAATACATCTGTAAAGAAAATGTGGAGTAAGAAGCAGAGCAAATGGAGGAGCAAATGTCTGACCATATTGAAGATCTCAGGCATTCAGGAGAAACATCACTGTTTTGGGGAGTACAATTCAAAGATATCGCCCAGAAGCTTGACAGAATGGAACCTCCATTCAAAGTCAAGCACCATACGAGACCTCCTGATTTTCTTTCTTTCTTTTCAGAAACCACTGGAGCGACAAAGATTAAAAAGATGGCACAAGCACTGAATGAGACAAAATTCTTTTTGCCACCTTACCGTTGGAAGAGACCTTTCAAAAGCAACGCTCACGAGATTGTCTTTAATCGGACATCCAAAACTACACTAAAACCTCATTGATAGATGGATTTCAGTCACGTCTGGCTGAAGACAAAAAATTTAGCGCTAGCAGGGAGGCAATCCATGAAATTTTTTGTAATTTCTGTTTTCATATTTTGTGTATATATGTTGTAGAGTTTTTAATTTTGTGTGTTATTTTTGTAGGGAAAGGCACAAACGGAGCATTTAAGGCAAAAGCAAGATAAGAGGAAAGGTGTTTGGCAATCACAAAGATGAGAGTTAATTCATTAGTGAGGACTGAGTAAGTAATGAATTCTTGAGACGCATCCTAATGAATTTATACCAAGCGAGTGGCGTATTGCGTACAAAACTCCGTTGCCGTAATAATTGCTTTGATTTTCTTTTCTTTTGTAATTATCTTTATTTTCGCCGACAGGATCCAGACTTTTTGACCTTTCACGATTTCTTTTATTGTTTTGCTAACAATCGTCCTTTGGAAGATACTTGTGCTATTATTACTCACCCTTTTCAGGTACTATAAATTCAACTCATCATTGCACTTTTGAAGGCATTCAGAGCTGAGAAAGAAATACATAAAAATGGAAGCCACTTCGAGAAGACGAGTTGTAAATATCTGTGTCTTTTGTGGTACTAGTGTTGGTACTAAGCCACAATACGTAGCAGCAGCACAAGAATTGGGTCGAGTCATTGCCGAAAGGAGTATGGACCTAGTATATGGTGGTGGCAATCTTGGACTAATGGGGATCGTTTCAAAGGCAGTACATGAAGGAGACAGTCAAGTCTTGGGAATCATCCCAAAATCTTTGGTAGAGGCGAATCTGATAGGACCATCAAACGGAGAGGAACTGATCGTGCCAGGTATGTCTGAACTACTGGTGGAAATGATTAACCGTTCTGATGCTTTTATTGCTTTGCCAGGAGGGTTGGGCACGTTGGAGGAGAGTTTTACAGTGTTTTCTTAGGCGAACTTGAACATACACCAGAAACCGATTGGATTATTTAACGCTGATGGATTTTATGATTTTTTTTGTGTATTTCTTGATGATGCCCGAAGAAATGGGTTCGTGTCAAAACCTTTAAAAGAACTCCTCTTCACTGCCAGAACTGCCCAGAATTTAATTGATCAAATTTTAGCATTTGAATCAAAAATTGACCATATCATTTCCAAGATTACCTGGTTCGATAATGATCGTAAAAAGCGTCAGATAAATCTGGATCTTAACCTTTAATTTTAGATGTAGAATTTCAGCTAAACATATACTATCTTCTAAACTCATCTTCTACTTTTTAAGACATTGGAGACAATATCTCATTTAGGTTTAGTGGTGAGGAATAGTTGTAGTATTTTGTTGTTGTTATTTTTAGTATTTTGGTGTTTTTATTATTAGTCCAAAATTTTTCGAAAAATTGAAATTTTTTTACAAAAAATCAATAAAATATTTAGTTTTTTTTTTTGTTTTTCATTTGATTAATCGGGTGAAATTGGTGTAAGATAGCTGTGTAAGGAATTTCCATTCCTGAGACGTATTTCAACCTATTTCGAAACAAGTTTATTTTTGTTTATTTCATTTTGAATTATTTAATTTGTGAATTCTCCATAAAACTGATTAAAATGAATCTTCATATGCTCAGTTGACAGGTATTATCAACATACATGGTAACATACGGATATGAGTTGTAATTGACGATTTTGTAATATTCAGTGTTATAGTTTAATTGGAGGAATCATCTAAAAAAGCGATTAGATAAAAAAACCGTCTGGGATCCGAGTTATTAAGTCCATAGGGGTATTTTAACACCTAGTGCCCTAAAACCAACTGGTTTGGGAGTCACTGACCCAAAGCTCGCTATATGGATCAAAGATGTTAAAAAAAATATATTTATATCGGAAATCCGAGTAATTAAGTCCGTAGGGGTGTCTTAACACATAGTGCCCTAAAGCCAACTGGTTTGGGAGTCACTGACCCAAAAATCGCAACATGGATGGAAGATATTGTATATAAATAAAAAAATCAGAAAAAATCAGAAAAATATTCCATTCTTAAAAAAGGTGTGAATTCTGATATCACTTTAGAACAAAAATATTACCTTCTTTTCAACAACACTTGTGACTATTGTGGGAAAAAAATGAGTTGATTAATATTCTGTTGGCTGTGTGTATGTAGAATGGTAAAAATAATCGGAGAATTTACTTAATCAGTAATTTAGAAAGAAAGAAAAAAACTCTAAACTTGGATAAGAAGTTTCACTTGGGTAGTCACTAACTTCTTTATTCTTTTTTCTCTTGTCTTTTTATTTTTGTGTGCATTAGTTTTACTATCTTTTTACTTTTGTAAAACATTTATGGGTATCATTACTGTAAGCCCTCATGAGACTACAACTCGTCCGCAAGGGACACCTAGGGGTTTAAAGGCTTGTTGTATACGCTAAATGCAACAGTGATCCCTACGAAAGTGGCTTAGTTAAAATTTATTTTAAAGATGTTTATGTTATTTTATGTTGTTGTTTTGCTCGAGGACTAGAAAATATTAGGTTTGGGGGTGTGATGGGTGGTAAATGTATCACTATTTCCCACTCATTTGACCTAATATTATGTATAGTTTCTTGAGTTTTGTGAATATTTTGATGTGTTTTATGTTATTTTGTAGATAAATAAAGTTTCAGGACTCTTTGGAAGCATTTTGGAGCCAAAACAGTGAAAAACGGATAAAAAGGGAAAATTATAATTTCACACGTCGCGACGCGCAAGCCTTCTGCATCGCGACCGCTAACGTGCGCCGCCTGCTAAAATGCGCCAGGACACGTGTCACATTATGAGAGATTTGCTAAAAAAACGCCGTGCTAACATGCGCTGTTTGCTAAAATATGCCATGCTAACATGCGCCGGACACGTCTCACCATCACATGCTGACCGGTGTAAACACACACGTATAACGTAAGGGCACGTATCGTTCAAGTAGTATAAAAATATCGATCCCACGAGGACTTAATATCTAATCTATTAATTTTATGAAGTCAAATGATTACTAGTATCTAACAGGTTGTTTGATTGATTTAAAATGGTGACGATTCTAAATTTAAAAACAAGTAAATAAAATTGTTCGAAAGTAGGTTTTAAGAAAATTCATTATTAAAATCTATCTAGGGTTGTGATTTCTTCCAATATCATTTTAAAGATGAAGTGATTATTTTATGTTTTTGTAATAAATCGGTTTACTAACCTGGAACACTAAATTATGCAAAAGCCTCTGTCGATGGTTAGACGCAAATACCCAGTTTAACCCAATTGAACCATATGTCTATGTCAACCAAATTATCTGGATTCATTAAGTTTAAGTTCCAATTATGGCTACCCCCGCCCGACAGGTATATTCCTATCCTGTAAGGAAATCTATTAAAGGGTTACCTATCCTCAAGGAAGATCGTGGGCTATTAAGTCTAAGGATGAAACCTAAATTCCTTTGTCAAGTTTATTTTAGATTTACCACATCAATCTTATTAGTGGCCAATTAACAAGACGCATTAAGCTTAAGACTTAATAAGTAAACCTTTAAATTACCCAAACTATAATTTAACCCCTTATAAACCGGTGATATTGGATTTCATCACAACCCCAGATAACTGGCTTAGTTACGACACATATTTACGGGTAGTAAGAAAAACTTAAATAAAATAAAAGACATAAAGTAAAATACTGAAAATTAAATGCTGAAAAGTAAATGCTGAAAGTAAATTGCTAAAAAGTAAATTGCTGAAAAGTAAATAAAGTAAAATTACAATAAAATAAAATGCTGAGGTAAAAAGATCCACTTTTATTACTTCTATTTTAGATATCTCCCTTAATATAATATATTAACTTTGCATGATAATTACCAACCAGCCATATAGGCGGTATCCAGATTAAGTCAAATTAATAATTAATTACCAACCGACCAATCAGGCGGTATCCAGTTTAGTCAGGTTAAAACCAATTTAAATAATTACCAACCGACCAATATGACGGTATCCTCGTTAAGTCAAGTTTTAACTAGTTTATATATTATAATTAAGGGAGATTAATCTAAATATTAGTAATAAAATTTTTACCTTTTACCCCAGCAAAGGGGAGTTACCTCCTCATTACTGAAAAGTAAAAACTGAAAATTAAACAAAGAAAAGTACGTGCGTAAAAGTAAATTACGGAAAGTAAAAACTGAAAAGTAAAGAAAAGAAAGTGCGAAAACGAAAATTAATTACTGAAAGCTGTAAATAAACAAACAAGATACAATCTTCTTAGTATTCTTAAGGAATTCCTTAGAAGAAAGTATGAATTTTACAAATGAAATGGCTTGGTATTTATAGGCAAAATTTTGCCTCCATCAAATCATCCACCAAATCAATTATTAATTGCTCCACTAATTGCTCCAACAAATCCATTATTAATTGCTCCACTAATCTTTTATCATGTTTGGTGATGATTTGATAATTTTTATTATTTTTTTATTAATTTATTTTTTTGCTTTGAAAATGATTGAAAGTGACTTTAATAATTATACACTACACACTTCTGGATGGTTCATCCATTTCGGGCATGAAATATTCAGAATTCGAAATTATTTTGTCTTTCCAAGTTGTAAATCTTTGAGTCTTCTTTAATCTGGAACTTGAATCAGCTCAATCCGATATCTGAGTAAAAGGTTATGCAAAAAATACGACAGATACGCAAAACTGGATACTGCACTTCGTCAAAACGCCCTTTCAAGTTTCCAATCTCCAAAATTAAAATATCAAGTCCAATAATTTCCCTTATTTGACCCATATTTCATCCTAAATGATTTCATTGAGACCCGATATTATTTTATCTGCAAAATAAACTAAAACACATCAAAACGTTCATCAAACCCGTGAAACTAAACAAAATATTTAGTTAAAGGGGCAATAAATATTGATATATTTTCCGCTCATCACACCCCCAAACCTAACATTTTGCTAGTCCTCGAGCAAAACAACAAAATAAAAATAAAATTAAACTAAGCCACTTTCATAGGGATCACGGTTGCATTTAGCATATGCAACAAGCCTTTAAACCCCTAGGTGTCCCTAGTGGACGAGTTGTAGTCTCGTGAGGGCTTACAGCAACGATACCCACAAACGTTTTACAAAAGTAAAAAGATAATAAAACTAATGCACACAAGAGCAAAAAGACAAGAGAAAATAGAATAAAGAAGTTAGTGACTAATCAGGTGAAACTTCTACTCCAAGTCAATAGTTGTTTTGTTTCATTCTAAATTACAGAATAAGTAAATTCTCCGATTATTTTTACCATTCTTCATATACACAGCCAACAAAATATTAAACAACTCATTTTTGCCCACAACAGTCATAAGTGCAGTTGATAAGAGAGTAATATTTTTGTCCTAAAGTTCTATCAGATTTAACACCTTTTGGTAGCAATGGAATAATTTTTCTCTTTATTTTTCTGATTTTTTCTTTGATTTTTTTTTTCTATTTTTTATTTATATACAATATCTTCCATCTATGTAGCGAGTGTTGGGTCGGTGGCTCCCAAACCAGTTGGCTTTAGGGCACCAGGTGTTAAGACACCCCTACGGACTTAATTACTCAGACTTCAGATATATATATTTTTGCAGCATCTTTGATCCATGTAGCGAGCTTTGGGCCAATGACTCCCAAACCAGTTGGTTTTAGGGCACTAGGTGTCAAAACACCCTTACAGACTTAATAACTCGGATCTTAGACGTTTTTTTTTTTTTTTTTTTTTTTTTTTTTTTTTTTTTACTCCATTGCTTTTTGAGATGCTTCCTCCAATTAAACTAGAGCACTGAATATTACAAACTTCTCAATTTTAGCTCATGTCCGTATGTTACCATGTATGTTGATAATATTTGTCAACTGAGCATATGAAGATTCATTTTAGTCAATTTTATGGAGAATTTACAAATTAAATAATTCAAAAGGAAATAAACAAAAATTAACTTGTTTCGAATTAGGTTTGAGATACGTCTCAGGAGTGGAAACTCCTTACTCAGCTATCTCTTACCAATTTCACCTTTTTAGTCAAAATAAAAATACAAAAACACAAAATATTTTTTGTAATTTTTGAAAAATTTTCAATTTTTTTGTATTTTTCGAAAAATTTTGAACTAAAAATAGAAACAACACACAACTAAAAAAACAAGGTACTAATCAATTAATTTCCTCCCCCAAACCTAAATGAGACATTGTCCCCAATGTCTTAAACAGTAGAAGAAGAGTTTAGAAGATAATATCTGGTTAGCTGAAATTCTACAAGAATTTAAAGGTTAAGATCCAGATTAACCCGACGCCTCTTACCACGATCGTCCCGGACCAATTTATCTTTGAAATGATAGGGTCAACTTGTGGTTCATAGCTAAGAGTTGGTCAATTAGATCCGGAGCGTTCTGGCAGTAAAGAGGAGTTCTTTTAAAGGTTTTGATATGAACAATTTCTCTCCGGGCATCATCAAGAAACACACAAAGAAAATCATAAAATCCATCAACGTTGTACAGCCCAATTGGTTTCTGGTGTATGTTCGGTTCGCCCAAGATAGTACAATAAAAATTTCCTCCAATGTACCCAAGCCACCTGGCAAAGCAATAAAAGCATCAGCACGGTTAATCATTTCTACCAGTCGTTCAGACATACCTGACACAATTAATTCCTCTCCGTTTGATGGTTCAATAAGATTTGCCTCTGCCAAGGGTTTTGGGATGATTCCCAAAATGTGACTGCCTCCTTCCTGTGCAGCCTTTGAAACGATCCCCATAGTCCAAATTTCCCTCCGCCATATATTAAGTGCATATTCCTTGCAGCTAAGACTCGACCCAATTCCTGTGCTGCTTCTATGTATTGTGGTTTAGTACCAACACTACTACCGCAAACACACACATATTTTCAACTCGTCTTCTTGAAGTGGCTTCCATGTTTTTATGTATTTCTTTCTCAAATCAGGATGCCTTCAAAAGTGCATTGACGAACTGAATTTATAGTACCTGAAAAGGGTGAGTAAAAATAGCACAAGTATCTTCCAAAGGACGATTAGTAACAAAATAGTAAAATAGATCGTGATATGGTCAAAAAGGTCTGGATCCTGTCAGAGAAAATAAAAGAAAACAACAAAACAAATCAAAATTATTAGGAAAAGACAAGAGATATAATATGTACAAGAATTTACAGCTTGATTAACGTCTATGCGTCAGGACAAGTTTCCCATCCAATTTTCTTATAAATTGGCAAACAAGGTCTTTTTGAGTCAGATTCCCAGACTTAACTGTTGTCTTTCTTTTTGAATTTGTTATGTAATCTGCGAAAGGCTATGTGAACATATCCACTGGGATGCGTCTCAAGAGTCGAAGATATATCATCTAAAGACTCCTTACTCAAGCCATCCCTAATGAATTTAATTTTTTCTTCGTGATTATTAGACACCATTCCTAAAGAACGACAACGAGTATTGCAATTCCAACGTGCACATTTGTAACAAACACCCATTTGCTTAGCTCTTCGTTTCTTTGCATAGGTGCTTCTTCCAAAACCAGGCAGATGTGAAATAAAAGAGTCTGAAGACTCACCTGCCAATCGGACTCGTGCTTCAATTACCCAACGAATGTCATTGGGAACACCATGGATCGTCAGTAACCTCATCCGTTCCAAGCGAGCTTTGTAAACTTTCATTAGAGATTTTTGAGGGAGAGAAGGAAATTGCTTGTGAAGATTTGCGAGAGCTTCTTCCATCTTGAAATGTCTTAACCTGCAAAAAACTAAACACAACCAAATTAAATCACACCAAATCACAATATATACAAAAATTGCATGGGTTGCCTCCCTGCTAGCGCTAAGTTTAAAGTCGACAGCCAGACTTGACTTCTCGAACGTTAAGCTGGATCTGAAAGTGTAACACTTTCTTTTTGTCGCTCAAATGATTCTCCCCAGTAGTGCTTGACACGCTTGTTTTTAACCTTGAAAGTTTTGTTAGCGTCAGGATCATGTATCTCAACGACTCTATTTGGTAAAACTTTGGTGATCACAAATGGACCTGACCACCGTGATTTTGGCTTCCATGGGAAGAATTTCACCCTTGATTTGTTTAACAGTACCTTCTGCCCTGGTTCCAGTTGTATGCGCACTAACTTCTCATCATGTCTTTTCTTGCCTTTTCTTTGTACAATTTGGCATCTTCAAAAGGCTGATTGTGAAATTCCTCCAATTCGTTGAGCTGGTGGAACTTTTTCTCTTCTGTTGCTTGTAGAGCAAGAATTGGCTCTTTCAGTGCAAAAGATGCTTTATCTTTAGGCTCCACAGGCAATTGACATGTTTTAAGTTTGTCAGTAGAACTTTGTCTTTCATCAGAGTTCTGAATGGTACTGTGTATCACATCGAGTTTGAAACATTCCTCCTTCTTTTCATCATCTGGGAAATTCATGGCCTTGAAAACATTGAATGTTACTTCTTGGTCTTGTACCCTCATTGTTAGTTCTCATTATTATACATCAATAATGGTTCGACCTGTAGCTAAGAACGACCTCCTGAGGATGATTGGCACGTCTGCGTCTTCCTCCATATCAAGGACAATAAAATATGTTGGGAAAATGAATTTGTCAACCTTGACCAGCACATCCTCAACTACGCCTCTTGGAAATACGAGCGTTCTATCAGCAAGTTGCAGTGAGACTGAAGTTGGCATTGTTTCTCCCAATCTGTAATTTCCTGAAAATAGAAAAAGGCATCAAGTTAACACTAGCACCTAAATCACATAAAGCCTTACCAAAGTTATGTTCTCCTATGACGCAAGGAACAGTGAAACTGCCAGGATCTTTCAACTTCGGGGAAGTTTCCTCTGAATGATAGCACTGCATTCTTCTGATAATGCTACTGTCTCGTAATCTCCCAATCTCCGTTTTCGTGAAAAATATCTTTCATGAATTTGGCATAGGTGGGCATTTGTTTCAACGCTTCTGCAAATGGAATGTTGATATGCAGCTTTTTGAAGATTTTTCAGGAACCGAGAAAACTGCTTGTCCAATTTTTTCTTCTGAAGACGTTGAGGAAAAGGTGGAGGTGGAGTGATCTGTTCTTTTTCCTTTGCTTCTTTTTCCTCCATCTGTTGCTTTGTTTCTTTTGGAACTTCCTCAGCAGTTGTTTTGGCTCCAACATCTTTGTTGATTTCAGTACCGCTTTTTAACATGATGGCATGACATTGTTCCTTCCCCATGTTTCTTGGATTTGGCTCAGTGTTGCTAGGAAGGGTACCTGGCGGTCTGTAACTCTGAGCATTTGCCAGTTGTCCCATTTGATTCTCCAGTGCTTTAATAGAAGCAGATTGACTTTGAATTAATGCTGATTGGGATTGAAACATAACATCATATCTTGCTGCTTGAGAGTCGTGTTTTGCTTCTAACTTTTTCAAGTGGGTCAACACTTCTATTATTCCTGGTTCATTTTCCTGCTCCTGGCTTTTGTTCTGTTGTTGGAATTCAGGTGGTGGATAGTTTTGCTGTTGGCCTGAATTGTTGCTCCATGAAAAATTGGGATGATTCATCCACCATGGGTTGTAGGTGTTGGAATATGGATTGTTCCCCTGTCTGTTGAAATTGTTGACAAAATTCACTGTCTCTTCCTATTGAACTGGTTCTGGTGCTCCTTTATATGATGAACTTCTGGATCCACCATTAACCTTCATGTTAAGAGTTTCCAGATTTTTGCAAATCATATCCAGCTTGACATTCAGTGCTGTGTTGGCTCAACTTCATAAATTCCTGCGATTCTTTGGATCATGCTCCTTTCTGTTGGCCACAAGAATTATTGTTGGCAATTTCTTCAATTAAATCCCAAGCCTGATCTTCTCCTTTTGCCATTAGTGCTCCTCCAGCAGCAGCATCAATTGTGGTTCTCATTATTCCAGAAAGTCCATTATAGAATGTTTGGACTTGAAGCCATTTTGGAATCTTATGGTGAGGACATTTCTGGAGCAAATCTTTGTACATTTCCCAAACTTCGCAGAGGGATTCTGAATCTTGTTGTACAAAGGATGTGATGTCATTCCTCAACTTTGCAGTTCTGGCCGGTGGAAAGTATTTTGCAAGGAATTTGGTGGCTAGAGTGTTCCAAGTTGTGATGGAACCTGCTGGTAGTGAATGTAGCCAAGCTTTAGCTCTGTCCTTCAAGGAGTATGGAAAAACTCGCAGTCTCATTGCTTCTTCTGATGCTCTGTTGTAGTTGAAAGTACAGCAAACTTCCAGGAAGTTACTGATGTGGGCATTAGGATCTTCAGTTGCATTCCCCCCGAACTGAACTGACTGCTGAATCATCTGAATGCATGTTTTGATGTCACACGCATTTGCTGGTAAGGGAGGAAGTACAATACAGGAAATGAATCTGTCAACCACCGGAATGGTTTTGTCTCGAATGGGAATTGGTGGTGCAACCTCCAACGGTTCAGGTTTTCATTGACTAAAGCTTCTTGGCCTTCTCGCCTTTCCCTTCTCAACTGTCTGATGGTTCTTTCAATTTCTGGGTCATCGATGGGAGTTCAAAGATTCTGTTCGTCTCATGTAGTTTCTGAGAACCTGAAACACAAGAAAACAAAAACAATAAGTAAAAAGAAATTAGATACAAGTAACGTATCTAACCCCTAAATTAATAGTGAAAGATAAATAAGTCCCCGGCAACGGCGCCAAAAACTTGACCGGCGTAAACACACACGTATAACGCAAGCGCACGTATCGTTCAAGTAGTATAAAAATATCGATCCCACGAGGACTTAATATCTAATCTATTAATTTTATGAAGTCAAATGATTACTAGTATCTAACAGGTTGTTTGATTGATTTGAAATGGTGACGAATCTAAATTTAAAAACAAGTAAATAAAATTGCTCGAAAGTAGGTTTTAAGAAAATTCAATATTAAAATCTATCTAGGGTTGTGATTTCTTCCAATATCATTTTAAAGATGAAGTGGTTATTTTATGTTTGTGTAATAAATCGGTTTACTAACCTGGAACACTAAATTATGCAAAGCCTCTGTCGATGGTCAGACGCAAATACCCAGTTTAACCCAATTGAACCATATGTCTATGTCAACCAAATTATCCGGATTCATTAAGTTTAAGTTCCAATTATGGCTACCCCCCCCCGGACATGTATATTCCTATCCTGTAAGGAAATCTATTAAAGGGTTATCTATCCTCAAGGAAGATCGTGGGCTATTAAGTCTAAGGCTGAAACCTAAAATTCCTTTGTCAAGTTTATTTTAGATTTACCACATCAATCTTATTAGTGGCCAATTAACAAGACGCATTAAGCTTAAGACTTAATAAGTAAACCTTTAAATTACCCAAATTATAATTTAACCCCTTATAAAACCGGTGATATGGATTTCATTACAACCCCAGATAACTGGCTTAGTTACGACACATATTTACGGGTAGTAAAAAAAAACTTAAATAAAATAAAAGACATAAAGTAAATACTGAAAATTAAATGCTGAAAAGTAAATGCTGAAAGTAAATTACTAAAAAGTAAATTGCTAAAAGTAAATAAAGTAAAATTACAATAAAAGAAAATGCTGAGGTAAAAGGATCCACTTTTATTACTTCTATTTTAGATATCTCCCTTAATATAATATATTAACTTTGCATGATAATTACCAACCAGCCATATAGGCGGTATCCAGATTAAGTCAAATTAATAATTAATTACCAACCGACCAATCAGGCGGTATCCAGTTTAGTCAGTTAAAACCAATTTAAATAATTACCAACCGACCAATATGGCGGTATCCTCGTTAAGTCAGGTTTTAACTAGTTTATATATTATAATTAAAGGAGATTAATCTAAATATTAGTAATAAAAGTTTTACCTTTTACCCCGCAAAGGGGAGTTACCTCCTCATTACTGAAAAGTAAAAACTGAAAATTAAATAAGAAAAGTACTTGTGCGTAAAAGTAAATTGCGGAAAGTAAAAACTGAAAAGTAAAGAAAAGAAAGTGCGAAAACGAAAATTATTACTCAAAGCTGTAAATAAACAAAAAGATACAATCTTCTTAGTATTCTTAAGGAATTCCTTAGAAGAAAGTAAGTTGAATTTTACAAATGAAATGGCTTGGTATTTATAGGCAAAATTTTGCATCAATCAAATCATCCACCAAATCAATTATTAATTGCTCCACTAATTGCTCCACCAAATCCATTATTAATTGCTCCACTAATCTCTTATCATGTTTGGTGATGATTTGATAATTTTTATTATTGTTTTATTAATTTATTTTTTTGCTTTGAAAATGATTGAAAGTGACTTTAATAATTACACACACTACACTTCTGGATGGTTCATCAATTTCGGGCATGAAATCTTCAGAATTCGAAATTATTTTGTCTTTCAAAGTTTGTAGATCTTTGAGTCTTCTTTAATCTGGAACTTGAATCAGCGCAATCCGATATCTGAGTATAAAGTTATGCAAAACATACGACAGATGCGCAAAACTGGAATTTCCAAAA
The DNA here is from genome assembly GCA_019454045.1 of Zanthoxylum bungeanum. NCBI lineage: Eukaryota > Viridiplantae > Streptophyta > Magnoliopsida > Sapindales > Rutaceae > Zanthoxylum > Zanthoxylum bungeanum. The sequence goes on from SKCR01036208.1 coordinate 158,868, forward strand.
CTGCACTTCGTCAAAACGCCCTTTCAAGTTTCCAATCTCCAAAATTAAAATATCAAGTCCAATAATTTCCCTTATTTGACCCATATTTCATCCTAAATGATTCATTGAGACCCGATATTATTTTATCTGCAAAATAAACTAAAAACACATCAAAACGTTCATCAAACCCGAGAAACTAAACAAATATTAAGTTAAAGGGGCGGTAAATATTGATATATTTTCCGCTCATCACATGCTGCCGACAATCATTATCGATGCTAAAATGCGCCTGACACATGTCAACATCTCAGCAATCATGCTAACGTGCATCGGGACACGTGTCATCATCACATGCTGCCGACACTAATAATTCTATCACCGACGAAAGCATGACACGTGTCACGATCTCGCGAAGCCAATCTGCCACGTGTCGATGATATACTCGCGTCGTGACACATAAACGTTGTCACGTCGCGACGCGCCAAGCTTACCGAGGCCTATAAATTCAGCTCGATTTCAGAATTCAAATCATGCCTTCCTTGGGTTTTGTAAGGACTTTAAGGATTGCATCTTGTTTGTTTAAGTTTTTGTAATTTAAATTAAGCATTTATACTTTTATTACTTTTAATTATGCACTTTTACTTTCTGTAATAAATTTTATTTTATTTTCTTTTATGTTCAGTAGTTAATTTACTGCTGGGGTAAGGGTGAAGTTTTTTACTTTTATAATTTAGAGTAATCTCCCTTAATTATAATATATAAAATAGTTAAAACCCGACTTAATGAGGATACCGCTATATTGGCCGGTTGGTAATTATTTATAAATTGGTTTTAACATGACTAAATTGGATACCGCCATATTGGTCGGTTGGTAATTAATTATAAATTTGACTTAATCAGGATACCGCCTATATGGCTGGTTGGTAATTATCACGCATATTTATATATTATAATAATGGATATTTCTAAATTAGAAATAGTAAAGGTATATTAATCTCACTTAATTTATAATATGGAAATTGTAATTTAATATGGATTAAAAGTTGATACCGCCTTAATGGCTGGTTTTAATTATGTAACATAATTTGACACCGCTTATAGGACGGTCTTTAGGTGACCGATGATTACCGCCTATATTGCTGGTTTATGGATAAATAATAACACCGCCTTTATGGCTGGTTCAACTTAATTGGGTAATACTGGCAATTTCCATATTATAATAAAGTGAGATTTCTAAAAGTGGATCTCCTAACCCCATCAATTTATTTGTATTCTAGGGAAGTGATGAATTACAATATTAACAGGCTTAATAATTGATTTAATTATATTGTGTAATTCTTTAGTTTGTTTATTGAATCTTAAGCTTAATGTTTATCGTTGCCTGATCACCAATAAGATTGATGTGGTAAACTTAAAATGAAATTGGAAAAGGGATTTTAGGTTTCAGCCTTAGATTCAATAGCCCACGATCTTCCTTGAGGATAGATAAAGGCATATACCTGTCGGGCGTGGGTAGCCATAATTGGACTTGAACTTAATGAATTCAGATAACTTGGTTAACATATGAATATGATTAATTGGGTTAAACTGGATATTTGTGTCTGACCACCGGAAGACGCTTTTACGTAATTTCGTGTTCCAGGTTATTAGATTAATTTATTACACATATATAAGAGAATCAATTCATCTTTAGAATAATATTGTGTGGAGTCACAACCCTAGATATTTGTGTCATTTATTTATTTTCATTAGTATTTTCTTTTATTTATTTTATTTTATTTAGCAAATCCACATTCAACCAACCAATCAAACAATCATTCTCTTCTCCCTTAATTAGATACTTGTAAATAAATAGTATCAATAATTAATAACAATAGTAGGAATTAAGTCCTCGTGGGATCGATATTTTTATACTACTTGAACGATACATGCGCTTTCGTTTTACGCATGTGATTACGCCGGTCACCAGGTTAGCAAACTGATTTATTATACGTATATAAGAGAATCAATTCATCATTAGAATAATATTGTGTGGAATCATAACCCTAGATGTTTCAGTCTTTTGTTTATTTTCTTTAGTATTTTTTTTTGTGTTTTTATTATTTATTTATTTAGCAAATCCACATTTAACCAACCAATCAAGCAATCATTCTCTTCTCCCTTAATTAGATACCTGTAAATAAATAGAATCAATAATTAATAACAACAATAGAAATTAAGTCCTCGTGGGATCGATTTTTTTATACTGCTTGAGCGATACGTGCGCTTACGTTACGTGTGTGATTTCACCGATCAAGTTTTTGTGTATGGTTATTTTGGGTGTTTGCATCTGACCATCGGAAGAGGCTTTTGCATATTTTCATGTTCCAGGTTAGCAAACTGATTTATTATACATATATAACAGAATCAATTCATCATTAGAATAATCTTGTGTGGAATCATAACCCTAGATGTTTATGTCTTTTGTTTATTTTCCTTAGTATTTTCGTTTGTGTTTTTATTTATTTATTTATTTAGCAAATCCACATTCAACCAACCAATCAAGAAATCATTCTCTTCTCCCTTTAATTAGATACCTGTAAATAAATAGAATCAATAATTAATAACAACAATAAAACTTAAGTCCTCGTGGGATCGATATTTTTATACTACTTGAGCGATACGTGTGCTTGCGTTACGTGTGTGATTTCACTGATCAAGTTTTTATGTATAGTTATTTTGGGTGTTTGCATCTGACCATCGAAAGAAGCTTTTGCATATCTTCGTGTTCCAGGTTAGCAAACTGATTTATTATACATATATAAGAGAATCAATTCATCATTAGAGTAATATTATGTGGAATCATAACCTTAGATGTTTCTGTCTTTTGTTTATTTTCCTTAGTATTTTATTTATTTATTTAGTAAATCCATATTCAACCAACCAATCAAGAAATCATTATCTTCTCCCTTTAATTAGATACCTGTAAATAAATAGAATCAATAATTAATAATAATAATAGAAATTAAGTCCTCGTGGGATCGATATTTTTATACTATTTGAGCGATACGTGCGCTTACGTTATGTGTGTGATTTCACCGATCAAGTTTTTGGCGCCGTTGTCGGGGACTTATTTTTCTTACGTTATTAATTTTGAAGCTATCTATTTTAATCGTGTCTAATTTTCTTTATTTTTATCTATAATTTTTATTTCTTTCTTTTATTTTTCAGGTGGTTGAAAATGGATCCTTATTGGGCGATAAAAGAATTATGAGCTTTACGAGGTGAAGATACCCCAAATCAGAGAGCAACAGTCCGGTTTTCTGAGGCCTATTGTCCAGCTTAACAACTATCCATGGATGTCAGAGCCATTTAACACAACATTTGCTCGACCAATACATAGATGTGAGATATGCAATGGTAACCACCCTAATGATCATAGTGAGTACAACTACAGTTCAGGGTGGCAGAACTATCAGAATCCTTCATGGTATAATGAACCAATATATTTCACTAAACCATATTCTCCATCTTATCCACCATCAACTTATGATCTTCATCAAGCACCAGAACCATCAGAGGAAGAACGGGTGATTGACATGCTCAAAGATTGGATCAAGAAATAAGACGAAAAGTGGAATGCAATATATGAAATGTTTCAGAGTAACGCGACATCCATACAAATGTTGGACAAAATGACCCATAGCGTCACTATTTGCACAGATCATTGTGTTGTTGTAGCAAATTAACTATGTGACAAGGAAATTGCACTCTTATCATTTGTGATTAGATCACCATAGATATATAAATGAAGAGAGGTCTCTGTGATTAGTTCCTGGACTGAGAATGATATGAGACAGTATCAGTCCCCGAAGGATTAATCATTAAATATCCCTAGCCGGAGTATTATCGAGACTGGACATCGATAATGCGGAATAGGCTAGTATTGCACTTGTGTGCGTTGTGAGGGCACAAAGGCATAGTTCTCATATATATAAGTATTGGATACTTATGCAAGTGCGATAGGAGGTCGTGTTTCACCGATGGTACGGGAAACAACTTCGCTCTGGATAGACCCCTCGAAATCCCATTGGTATTATGACTATGTGTCTATGGGAGGCCGAAATCAAGGTAGGTGTGTATAGTCTTAACCTGAGACTTACATCGCTAATACTTACGATAATCGATAGACTTTGGTCTTGGTGGTACAGGCTTTAACCGGTTCTGCGTACACCACTTTTGGGTTTATTAGAGAGTCGTAGTGTATTGGGTGTGATGTCAAGACGAAAGTATCACTTCAGTCATATGGAGATGATGTCACGCAGGATACGGTACTAGTGCTCTTGAGTGTTGCGCAACCAATCGGGGTATTGTGACCAGGTCATGAATATCCGATTATAGAGACTATGTTACCAGGCATCCGATATGTGCTTCGGACGGGGTAGACACTTATCCAGCCCCAGCCCTAGCACGTGACTATCTGATACTGGGCCGATACACACAATACAATCGTATACTACGCTTGATACAGATCTTTAATATTCTTAAATGGATATGTCCGGAGAATTGGGTAGACTTGGTGCTTTGCTAGGAGTCGACCTTGTCTCGTAAATCGGTAAAACGTAGTACTTGGTACGTACGTGATTCGGATACTCCGACGACCGTATTTACTGCCAACTTATCCGGGGGTCTCATGGGTCGCTTCCCGATAATCCACCGATGACGCACAACTCGCACTCTTGAATAATCTGGGATTATATAGAAGAGAGAGAAAATTGATCTAGGATTAATTACGGAGATATTTTATCTAGGATAAAATATCGTATAGAGAGAGATAACGATTAATTTGGAATTAATCGGTAAATTAATATATTCGATATATTAAATGAAATTAGATTTCGACGCGGAATTAAAATTAGATTTTAATTCGGGCGAACGAATTAATTTAGAATTAATTCGTTAGCGACGTGAATAGTGAATTCGCTAGGCGTAATCATTTAATTACGACGCGACGGAAAAATCGTTAATTTGGAATTAGCGAACCCGAGCCCGAGTGTGATTGCGAGCGCATTCGTATTTCGAATTCAAGTGCGGCAACGCAAGTCGCATCAAGCGTCAAATCAATCAGTCGCATCAAGCGTCAAATCACTTGTCACTTTGAGTGATGTGACTTGACAACATGTCACTTTAATAAAGTAGATGTGACTTGATGGACATGATGTGTACTTGATGGCTTTAATGGTTTGACTTTTAAAAAGCAAATGAAATGCAAATTAAAGCAAATGCATTTGAAATTCACATAAGTATATAAGATATACTTGAAATGAATTTCAACATACAACAACTACACATTTCATCTCTCTCATTATTCTCTCTTCTCTCACGCCAAAATCAGAAAATGCTCACTGGTTTTTGAAGCCAAATGGCGTGAACAAAGGGAAGCAAGAGTTGGGTTTTCATGGTGAAAACCGCAAGTGCTAGCACACTACGAGTCTTGCGAAGGTGGTAGGGAGGTTCGCCCATGAGCCGGGATCCATCGGACGAGGCTTGGAGCTCCGTTTTCTCAGCTCAAATCTGAAAATTGGAGGCAGTGGACTGCACAGCTTGGGCGTCCTTGGCAATGAGTTTTTGGGCTTCAT